>JAHWFP010195433.1:878-18650 GCA_023313725.1 Lithobius niger | reverse complement strand
AGCTTGTTAGTTTGAATCTGATCAGATCTCCTCAATGAAATATTAATCCATATGCTTACCGAAGCAAGCTAATTTTATTTATGATTTTCTGTGCATGCTGTGGTTTCCTTTTCTCTTTGTAATTTAGAGATTTTTGTTAAATGATTTTTCCATTGAGAAGTACAAAAATAAAACGGCAATGAACATTCAAAATAGTATGATATTGTAGGATATTACTAATTGATTTTCCCATTGAGTAGTTCGAAAATCTAAATGTGAAAATGGGCTGCAATAACCGTTAAAAATAGTCTTGGACACTGCTCTTTTTTCTTAACTCATTTTCCCACTGAGTAGTACAAAACTCTGAATTTGAAAGTGAACTTCAGTAAACACTGTAGTCTCAGACAATGTGCATTTGGTGGAATTACGGCAACACCTTCGCTAACTCTCATACGGATATCTTCGTTGCCAATCGAGAATTATACTTCTGAATACATTCTAGTGTTTACGAGTTTCCAACACCGGATAGCGACATAAAGCAGTCATATAACCACAAGCATAAACCCCCTCAAAGACGTTCTGTCGGACCTGCGTCATGACTGAGTGATAATATTTTAGAATCTCTAAAACCAAACAAGGATCATTTTAAGTTCCAGAATATCTAAAGACCATAGGATGGAACAGTACAGAAAATTGTTAATATGTTGCAAATGCTTCTACCAAATTGTATCCGTGTGCTAACAATCACAATTTGTCAATCAACTCGCTTAACTCTCTTTACAAAAAAAGATGTCAATTAAATTACTAGAAGCTGTTTTTGTACTTTTTTGAGCAATATGTATTGACCTCGAACTCAGGAAAAAGAAACAGCCAAGAAATTCTATACTTAAGATATGCACGCAAAGAAAGCAGACTATATGCTAGCGAATGTCAGTACCTGGTTGTTCAGATGGCCTGCCCTTGACCAGAATGCAATAAAAGGGATCTTTTGCATACAAAGCAAACCACGATAACCAAACAATTAAATTTTGGGACTGGAGAAGAAATTAATAATAATGAGGAAAGTTAGCAACGTTCGTACTCTAACATTTTTAGTAGGTGTTGTTTATCTTTTCCTATGAAGACAGGAAGTGTTATGGGTAATTCAGATAGTCACTAACTTCGTAGGCACAGACTTTGCACTCTTTTAAGTTAGCTGACAACCTGAATTTATTCAAAGCACTTGAGCATTAAATCAAAGAGGGAAGTTCCCATCATCCGCTAAAACAATCTACGAGAAAGAGCAGAAAATTCATTCCAGTAAACATGTAGGTGCTAGTTACCAGTATCGATAAAGCCGAAGTTGATTTTACTACATGCAGACCAACTAGCTAGCAATATACCAATATTCTCGCCGTGTTTATCGATTGTCTTGTCACTGGCTTTCTGCAAACAAAATATTTGCATACTTTATTTGCGCACCCTAGAGGTTACTTTGTTAGTGTATGTGTTCATACATCAACTCTTTTTTTATTCTATTCTTACTTACCACGCAGTAAATACAGATGCTATGCTAACAATGGTAGGTATTTTAACAATGAAACATTTACATCCCCCTCTATCGTAGGTCGTCTGTTCGTAGTTCGTAGTTCGTCTGTTCACAATTTCACTCTGTAGATCTACTGCCTTGTAGTGAGCACGCCCAAGTGGTAGTAGTATTCACCTTGTAGCTTAGCATTTTTATTTCACAATGTTGTGTGTTTTTTAGATCTACTACCTTGTAGTGAGCACACCCAAGTGGTAGTAGTAGTTACCTCGTAGCTTAGCATTTTTATTTCACAATGTTGTGTGTTTTTTAGATCTACTACCTTGTAGTGAGCATGCCCAAGTGGTAGTAGTATTCACCTCGTAGCTTAGCATTTTTATTTCACAATGTTGTGTGTTTTTTTTAGATCTACTACCTTGTAGTGAGCACGCACAAGTGGTAGTAGTATTCACCTCGTAGCTTAGACTTTGTATTTCACAATGTTGTATGTTTTTTAACAAATTTGCCCTGCCAGTAGCAACGGTTGTTACTGTCCATTTAAAATTTGTTTATTCTTAAGGATTGGACCAAATCTTATTCACTGTAGCCTACTTTGTATTTGAAACATCTGTTAATTATCGCTTTTGTTATTTCAGTTTATTAATAACATTTTATGTGGTTACAAAGATAAGAGTTTTGTCTTATGTAAGATGCAAAATTATTTACATGATCGGTCAAATATGAGATTTGTTATGTTTATGCCTTCACGCATTCTCCAAGCATATAGTATTTATTACACTACAGCAACATAAAAATAAACTAATTTTAAATGTTGCTACATGTTAGGTGTATTTATCATACATGTATATGTATTGTAAATAAAATAATTTTAAAGTTTAGGTCTCATATTTGTAAATACTTGAGATGTGCTACCAACTACTAAAGATTTCTAGCAAGTAAGTAGCAATTTATCCAAATTTGTTAGGATATTTTTTATTCTTAACTTTATTATTAACTTTACGTGTCGTGGCACAGAATAAATTAGGGTCATTATCTTACTCAAAATAATAGAATAATTCTATGCCAACTTATAAAGAACCCTTTACAGAATTAGCTAGTTATCGTAAATTTGTTGGGAGAAAGTTCAGCGTTATGAGAAAGTTATTGATCCACATCGGATGTATGAATTCTGCAGTTTAATTATTTATATATATTTACTTTTATTTTATACAGGTTATGACTGGAATTCTCCAATAGGTAAGCATATATGCTTATTTTATTGTTGCAACAGCTTATGGGCATTTTTTTTGTTTTCATGCCGTAGTGTGGTGCTTAATACCTTTTAACTATACTGTGCACTCAATGTGAGCTAACAAGTACATTCAGCAGCAATATAGTGTACAATTGTATTCTTCACCTAACAATGCCGTCTATTACATTGTTGTTTTGTACCTATGCTTTATGTTTTTTCCTCAATGGATTGTTGTGGTACATCAACACTAGGGCTGGCAGAATCAGTCCGGCTGGTTCGGTGAGAGCCGTACCACTTTTCCCGTATCGCCAAGCGAAAGCTCGCTGCAGTGGCAGGTGAAGCGAATGGCTTAGTTCGAGACGAAACAGGACATGGGGTGCGATTTAAAAATGTGTCTAAATGATTTTATATTTTTTTGAAATAATTTTGACGTTTGTTGCCCACCATCATCTTGGGGCATTGAGCTTTCTTCTTCAACTAAACGAAATTTTGAACGAATGTGCCCATATCTCTGCTACCTCACGTTTTAGTGTTGGAAATATAATAAAAATAGGAATTGGGTTTTAATTAGTTGCACAATTTTTTTTTTGGGGGAGGGGGAGGAATAGATTTGAAAATGGGTAGAGGACCGATTTTCCAGTTAGCCATACCTCTATTTTTTAGTTTCTGCCAGGCCTGATCAACACACATTCTTCAAACTAGGCAGAAAGATAACCGATTACTTACAACACAACTTGTGAAATTTGGATTTTCCAAAGCAAGTGCCTTTTAGAGAAGTGCTTAGAAGAGAATGATTGTTCTGTAGTTGTGCCGGTAAGAGGAGACAATTGCCGAAGACCACAAAAGTTACTCTCCTGCTGTACAAGCGTAGCTATTACCTTAAGTATGTGTTCATTACGGCGTTTTAATTGCTCTGTTACAGTTAAGTTTTCTGTTGTCAGACTGCATCACTGAATCTTAGGGGATGTAACATAATGCCAGTGACAGTGAAGCTTAACAAGGGTAGCTATGACAAAATGAACCCCTATTTTTGGGTTTTTTAATTTAAATTAGCTAAATTCTAATTTGGTCACTTTAATTTGACTTGCCTTCACGAGAGAACAATAGGAAATTCACATGGCACTAGAGCTTACTGCATAAACCTTGCATTCAGGATAGTTATAACAAACTAAAACACTAATTCTGGATTTTTAATTTAGATTAGCTAAATTAACTAATTTACTAGCCTTAATGAGGGAGCAATAAGAAGAGTTTTTAAAATTTTATTTACGATGCTTTTGTTGAAACAACTTTAGAAACATAGGAACCTAGAGATCGAACGTTGTAATTTTAAGTAAGTGTGAATAAACAACAATGAAGATGGTTTTAGACATGGGGACAAATTTTAGAAATCGTGTACCCAAAATCTCAAACTGTATTTGTAGCGCACAGCAAACGTTCTTAAAATAAATAAAAATGATAGTAACAACACTTTTAGCATGATTTTTGCATTTAGATTTTTTCCCTTTGTGACTTACAGCACGTTATGCAGTTTTTGATTTTTTTATTCTTTTCAATTTGTTTTTGAATGTTTAAATATTGCTGTCAAGAAAAAATAACAACATGGCTGTGGGGAAAAATTCTAAAAATTCTTAACTTCATGAAATTTGTTTGTGTTGCATGATATTTGCTGGTGGTGGAACTAAAGTTTATAAGATTTCGTAAGGTACAAAATTTTGTTTCTAATAGGCATTCTACTATTCTTTTAACATTTTCTTTTTAAATCATTTTGTCGTAACTCGATACATACAGTTGTTGTTCTTGTGTTTCTGTATTTGAAGTATACGTCCGGTGGTTTGTATGTTTGTTGCCACTAAATTTGAGGAAAACTGTGGTTGGTTTTAAACTAAAAGTTATGATGTTTGTGTACAACTGTTTGCTCTATAAACAATAACGCACCAAACGTAATTTTGTTCTCTGACAGCTTTGCTTTGCAGCTATTGCATCTGTGCTATGTTCGTTATTAACTGTGCCAAAAAATTGTGTGTATGTTTAAGTGCATTGATTCGTGTATAGGTTTCGAAAATGTTACTTTTTTTTCACGACTTTACCCCTTTGGTAAGGAACATAATGTTAAGGTTTGGTACAGCGTAACATGTAGTGTACGTAAATTTACAAAGAATACGTACAATTTTCACAATCGTGTCTTAAAGAGCTCAAGTAAAGGTAAGTTTGTCTTAACAAAAGTGAAGAAAAAGGAACGTTCTGAAAACTTGTTCAGATCGCAATTTAATTTAATTTTCAAGTCTCAGTCCAGCAGTTGGTGCAATTTGTTATCGCTGCAAGTAACGACCTGTGCACCGTGTGGTGTGCTTTTATTTATTTAAACTTTTTGTTTTGATTTAGATCAGAAATAAATTATTACCGTTTTTCCTCAAGGTGCCGTTTGCACCCGACCTTTGCTTATTAACAGTAATAGAATTCTTTTTTGTTTTATCTAGAGTGTGCACATAGTTTAACTTTTTTCTTTTTATTTAGCCTTAATTAAAATTAATGTTCATCAGTAGTCATACTGTACAAGGGTTAGGGAAGGGATGTAAAATGTTTAACAGTCTAAAGTTTACGCGTGGTACGTTTACATTGTGTTTAGTTTTCTCTTTGTTTACTCACATAGAGGAAATTCTTAGTTAACACAGCATTCAAGTCCAGTATTTTACCCTAAAACACTTAACAAAATGTATTGTGAAATGGAACATACAATTGAGCAGTAGTTTCATATACCAGCTCCGTTCTCGTGCCAGATTAATGTGTGCCCAATTACTGTTCACTATCAGCGTATGTTTACCTGCAGGTACATTTACCCGTACATTTGCCACTAGTTAAAGTTAACCGGTAAAAACATAAAGTTGATTTTTTTTAATATTTAGAGGAATTACCTTAATTTTTGGTGATTTAGTATGAATCCTTCAGCAAAACTTGTAAGAGTTGGCAAAGGTTAAATTGGATTGTCAAGATCACTATATACAGTAGGTCTTTCATCGACTTTTATGGGTAATTTTGTCGTATCGAAACAAGGGAACAATAAGACAATTTGTAAAATCAAAAAGACAAATAAGACAATTTAAAATATTTTATTAAAATTAAATATTAAGAACTTTCTTTGTGTGTTTGTAACAGAGGGGCCGAGCAAAAATATATTTCAGTTTCGGCTTTAAACTCCACTTGATATTTCATCTAGTAATATGTTTGCCGTTGTGTATATTTTCAGATTGTGAAAAATTGACTTTTAAAATTTTTCTTGCTACTCTTTTTTCTTTTTCCCTTTCTCTTTTTTGAACTGTGAAATAAGGACAAGGATATCTGAAATACGCAAACATGGAAAGCTACGCAAAGATAAAATGAATACATACGTGACGAAAAAATTGTAGAATAAAATATAAAAAAAAAACTCGAGCCAACCATAGGGAGAAAGTCCGCAGTTGGAAAGATGCGTACATTTCGCTGTTCCCCTTCCTGGCACATGATAATGGTTATTAATTGCATATGTGGCTGAGGCAGGTCACTACAAAGCATCAATAGCACAATAGCGTATAGCCCTTTAGATTTAGATTAAGCTTAAAACATGGGAGGAGGAGGATTTTTGAGGATTTATGATTGCAAAAATAGGAGGGATGGGGGTTTGGGAATAATTTGTAGATGCTTCGTGCCTCGCCAGAAAAACGCCCACGATGAATTTTGATCATCGCTGGTGTATATTTAAGTGCCATTATCGTGAAACATCGGCAATAACAGCTTAACGAAATTTAATTAGTAATTTAATACAATCGTTTTACAATCGTGTGTTCCCTAACCTCGTGTACAAAAAATTATAGTTTGAAACCAATGAGACGATGTTGCTTTTTTCGCCTACCTCGTGAACAAAAAATATATTTTAAAACCAATGCGACGAATTTTGGTATATTGATGTACTAATTTAAGACGTGCCAGGGTAAAAAGTTATATATCCTTTGCAGATTAACTAAAAAATTCGGATAAATTCTTTAATTACTTCCCAATGGGTCTTCAATCATTTCCGCAGCAACATTTTATATGTCAGGATAGTTATTTACTCCCCCAATAAACAATTCCATGTCTATTTCTACGAAATTGGACGCCATTTTCGATAACGCTTTTGCGGTAAACGGCGGACGTGTGCATCGCTCAAGTCATCCAAGGTACTCAGAGACGCGATTGCGTTTTTTTAACGCTGCGGTGCCGCTGGGTTGACGGGGGGAATTGCGGTGCAAAACGACTGCACGAGCGGCGGGTGAGCGGCAGGCGATAACGCAATGTCGATGCAGGTACGTGTGCAGTATCCAACAGATGGCATGTAAACCTCATCGGTGACCGCAAATGCGGCGACCGCACGTGTGCACCAGCGCTCAAATCACAAATTGCTTTTTTTAATATTCGAAGAAGCAAAGAGATGTTAGCGGTAGTAGAGGATTGATAGTAATTCGCTACACGAAAGTTAACATTGGGGAAACGTTAAAATCTTCCAAAATGACCGAGGAGAGTGGAAACTAAGGAAAGTTAGTTTTTGTGTATCTTCCACCAACCGTCGTAATTAAATTTTAAGTTTGTTGCCAAATTTTAGCGTTTTACTTACTGTTTTACCTACACCGTCGCTATTCTGTTAGTTGGCCGGTTATTATTTAACTGGGAGTATGTTCTTCTTCCCTTCAGCTACATCCTCAGCTCAAAGCAACCTAAACGTGTATTAAAATAGCTAAAAATTGTTGAAATTGGCATTTTCATGCCCCTAAAAGGTTCGTTTGGTTAATACTAACTGCAATGAGATTCTTCCTTTCAGTTCATTTTCTCAATTCAAAGTAACATATAAATGTGTTCAAACACGTAAAAATGGTTAAAATATGAAATTTTCCTTCCATGAAGGACTGTAGGGTTGGTTAATACAAAACAGGGGTGATATTTTACCTATCTTCAGCTGATTAAGGGTCTTGAATTGGCGATTGGTCTAGCATGTCACGCAAACAATAAGCCCCTAAGATGCTTATTCGAAGAAGTACGGTATTTTCTTTCGTCAGCAGAAGTAGTTTAGCATAGGTTGCATCCTTACATGCCTTACCCAAAAGGATTAGCTGCCTGGGGAATGGAAGTAATATTGCAACCCTTCTGACCTCTCCCCCCATTCAATGCAGCCTTTAGAAATGCAGCCTGAAGGAGGGATCAGACCAGAAATTTTAGAAAGGCTGCTATCTGACCCTAAGGTAGATCACGCGTCACTTAAGCAAAGAGCCCAATAATGAAGACAAATTACTGCTATTTTCCACGCTGTCCTAATCCCACCTCCATCCCTTCCAGTTACTGCCCCTGAGCGATGGGCCCACAAACGAAAGACCATGTCACTAAGTTTGGATTGAATGAGGGAGAGGACAGAAGGGTTGCAGTATTATTATCCCCCTCTGATTCCTCTACACGGGTAGTCTTCTCTCCAGTAACTGTCGGTCTATGTGTTCTTCAACAACAAAATACAATTTACCTTTTGCGTGCTATTTTTTGTTTTATATGACCTATGTCGCCTTAATTTAGCAAGGCAAAAGCGTTAAGTATTGTCTTGGGTTATGGTTTGCAAGAAGAATCAGTTTTCTTTGTTTTGGTTTTAAATCGTGGCTGGTAATTATTTTTGAGCGGGTAAATTGATGGAAATAAGGAGGATGTAAATTGATGGAAAGAAAATTGATGGGTTTGGAAAATAACATAAAGCTGTACAAAAGGTAGACGAGGAAGAATGGGTAAGTATGAAAGGTAAAAGAGATTCTTTTCATCCATGTACTTTGCTTCTGAACTAATGTTGATACCTACACCTAACAACAGTCGTTGAATACAATAACACAAAGGCCGCCATGGAAACAGTCACAAAGGCTAAAATTAGTTTAAATCATGAAATTTTCAACATTGGACAGAGCGCTGGTAGCTGGAGCAGGTGCTAGACTTACGCAAACCGAGCATAATAAGACGCATACGGTGGTGAGAGAAGGACGAGGAAGTACAATATCTTCCTCGGCAGCAACCAAAATTTTTAAAAATTAAAAATAAATGTTAAAAAAAGTACGAAACTTTGGAAACCATCAACCTAGAAAAAAGCCCGTTATTAAGCAATAATTTATATCATTTAAAAAGAAATCTAAGCTTCATTACAAAAAAAAAGCAACACTCATCTTTTACCGCTTAGCAATCAAAGTGGAGACGTTTAATTTCATTTATTTGTTTGAATCGACCACGCACCACAAGCTGAAATCCACAGGTAAATCGCCAATCAACCTGTACGACATGTGATGGAAAACATGTTTTACACTGAGCTTCCTCTAAATTGTACGCAAGTGTTATATTTTGTTTGATGTATACAATTCATATTTGCTTGACGTATGCCTGACTTATACAACTCCTAGTCGAAAGTTCTGCCATAACAAGGCCTCTAAATTTAAATTTGTCTGAGCACAAACCCTTGCTTCACGAAATGGGTAGGTGAGTGCAGTTTGGTAGCTCTGAGCTTGCTCAAACATTTGTTGCATGATAATAACTAAATTTCCAGCAATATTAGTCACTCTAATTCATCAAACAATAAATACAATTTCAAACTATAATAAGTATTTACTCCTGCAACTGTAACTGGTTTGCACTGTAATGTCGATGGGCATTGTCGCCATCACAATTGGACCACGCAAATCTTTAATCTTACTTGTCGCGATCAAATTGACATATTTGAACAGCACTGCTGTCTAACAGCCAAGCACAAAGAATAATTTGAAAACGTGTGAAGTTAGCAGCAACATCAGACAAATGCTGATTGGTGATCTCAGGGCATTCGACATTCATAACGTGCTTAACCCCAATGCAACCCGAAAAACTGTTCTTTGCAAATAATTTCCTGACTGTTATCAGTCGTTGCTGTTGTTCATTGTTAGTTACTTCACTAACTCTCACTGAATTAGTACTTCATGGAAGGAAAACATTCTCTTAGGCAACTTGCTAGAGGCTAAACGAAGAATATTTCATTTTCCGACATTCACTGTTGTGTTTTAGAAACAGCAAATTTTTGCTACCATGAGGTATATGCCGCGTGCGATTTGGGAGTTTGTGGGAGCAGATAATTTAAGCCTTGTTCATAATCGAAACTCTCTTCTAATTAAATCTGGTGACATAGTCTTTTGCCTTTACCATTAGTGGTCCTGCTGAAAATTTCCATAAGTACATACCAAAATTAATACTAATCTCATAAACGGTTTAAAAAAAATTGCTTGAAAAAACGATTGCCAAACTTAGGTTCGAAGCCTAGTAATTACTCTCGATAACAGCACGAAAACAAACAAAAAACAGTAATTCTTTAGAAAATGTAACTATCCCAGTGACGTGTTAAGAACAAAAAAAAACCTTGGCATATGTGAATGCAGAATCACTGGCTGATGCATCGCAGTGGGATAGGACTCAGTGATTTACTGGCCTCAAACTGCACCACTAAATGAATACTGACTTGGTGCACTGTTGTGTCTTTATTTCCATTAACAAATCCATTTTCTATTTTTGATTCTAGGTAATGGTGTGCCTAAAAACATGTCTTTGCTTTTTATTTTAGGATGCAGAATCCAGGAGCTGTTCCTGAAAATAAAAATATTTAATGGTTGCGTTCTTTTTCCCATTTTGAAACCAAAAGTAGTCTTTCTATCGTTACCTATTAAATTGCGATATGTTTGTCACTTTTTACTGCGGCATCGGTAAATTAGCTGTAAGCTTCACCCGTTCCAATTTTCTTTGTGATTCAGGCTGAAGCGAAGAAAGACAAATTTCTATAGCCATTTTAAAGTCTGCCATTGCAAAGTTTCAAAGCATCAACATCGTATTGAATGAATAAATGTGTGGAAAAAGAACAGTGTTGCAACAAATGAGCTTTACAAACTGCCTTAAAGCATCACATTTCCGCCGACGTGTTAAGCTCCAGTGTTTCAGTTTCAGGAGTTAATCGATGCTAGTTGTTTCCACAATGTTATGAAGGAATGTTAACATTTGATTGTACTTTCCTTTTTTTTAATTTCTGGATCTACTTTTCAGCTGCACTCTGAATATTTCTGTTTGTTTGTTTGTTGGTTTACCATAGTTCCTATTATTTGTCTTCTCCCGCATCAATTTTATTTGCGATGTGTTCAGATCTGGCCGTATAGAAAGGCAGGAAGTAAATAGAGGCATGCTTTGGTTTAGAATCTGAACTGTTAATCTAAATATGAACCTAACCTAACCACGTGAGTAAATGCAGGTGAATAAATGCATTGTTACGGCCATATTAATAAGTTGATACTAACAATGAAAAGTAAAACGAGCATTATACGTCAGTTTTCATTTATAGATTTCGATTGTTGCACTCTGCTATAGTCTGAACGCGATTAAAAAACTGGGAGGAACAATAAGAAATAGAGATTATCTGTTCCAGGACCTTGCCGCGCATAGTATTTTGGGAAAACCTGTCTGGAAAGCAGTGGGCCAAAATGGCTTATAAAAAAACATGAAGAAAATACATCATAGCCTCCAGAATCGTTGCCCATCTTTGCTGCTTTATTACACTAGTGTGACATTACGGAGTAATTAGGCTTGGACATTTATTTATTTATTTACACGGATGCAACTTTGATAAATCTCTCTCTCGGCCGATAGCGTCTATCGCAGTTAGAAGGTGCACCGAACATACTGCCGACTCCCCCATATAATTAATCTTCTGCTTTGTATTACTATTATTATTTTACTTGCACCTGTAGAGAATTCTATTGTCCTGAGTTGAATTGTTTTCCTATAAATTTCCGTATTATTTTTGTAGCTATCGACAACGTACAGAACTTTTAAAATACTGAATATTAGTCAACATTATTAGCATAAAAGTTTCCATTCAACTTGATCACGCACGAAGGGAACATTTTGTTCAGACTGGTGATACACAAAAGGTACAACAGGAAAATGTACACAATCAACTCGTAATGTGGATGTTTCACCCAATTCTTTAATTGCATGCGAACTATTGAGTTGAACAACAAAATTTCGAACAACAGACTTTTGTAACTGACTATTACTTCGCTGCATCAAACATTAATTTTAAAATAAAGGCCGATTATATTATTACCAAGCTTTAAATAGAGATCCAGCGTTAATTTTTCAGAGATGGTTAAACCCCATCTAATCACCAAATATGTAAATTTACCTATGAGGTCGGGTAGCTAATAACGGAAATAATACGGTATAGTTTTTTCCGTTCCTAATAATATGTGCTCAAGTATGAACTAGACAACAACATTTAATATTGCACTATGCCTAGTTTGTTGAAATGATTTTCGGTACCAATTAAAATAGGATGCTTTAATGGCTCAAAGCATTAAAATTCTGAATATTCCTAATTCTACACTGAATTAGAGCTGCCATTGTATAAAAGCATAGCATGAATGAAAAGACATGTTACAATGTTAGTGACACTTTTGAACTTTTACACTTCATACTTAATGCAGATAAGATGTAAACAAAAATATAGATAGTCACCATCAAGTCATTGATGATTTTAAATGGCAGCTTATGCAACACCTTTAGCTTTTACGTTGAGCAGGTAGAGCAAATACCGCGACCATTTTGGAAGGTGTAACTCAATTCTAGTTAGATACCTTCAAATTTTACATGCCAGGTTCTGCAACACATTCTCTACTCAGCCTGAGCAACTCGAGTTGATGTCAAAACTGGCCAGAATCGGGTAGGAATTGATTTAGTAGGAAGCGTGATTGACACTGCAAAATGTAAATACCGAATGTGTATAAAATATATATTTTACTAAATGACAGCAGCAGCAATATCCATTTACGGCTTCCACACTCTTTGCCCATACTTGACATAAAGCAGCACCCTTCGTTCTGGATTCTACTAGCCGAAGAGAATATGATTTTCTCGCAAAAATCCCTTAAGCATTTTAGCTTACAGGGTATTTTCACTTTTTTCCCTTTATGCTTTATTCTTTCAGTGATTTGCAAAATAATATAATATACAGTCGTACTATACGTCTGGATTTTGACCACATTTAAAGATCTGGTTTAAATCTTCTTTATTTTCTTTTTTCCTTATGTTCTTATAGTCTTTCCAGGAAGAACGAGTAAATATTACTTTTAAATTTTAAACATTATTTTGGGTTTCACATAATACATACATCAGAGTCGTCTTCTTGGTGCCTGCGGGGGTTGTGCAACGGTTACTAGTTGCCTTCGGTCACTCATACCATTTAGCTATCGAGACATAAAAAAGACACATACATAGTCACGCAAGCAAACATTCTCGTTGTATTGTTATTACGATTTCTGTGCTTCTGAATTATTTTCTATCGTAGCATCAATATGTTTGTTTTATTATGTTCCATGGTGATTCAGATGAGGGTTTGGAAAGAAACAAGGAAAGGGTTTGGAAAGAAAAATTTGTATCATATCAGTATTATTTGTATCACCATTCACTTCCTGTGTGAATTTAATTTTTTTTAAACTAATAATGTATTTTTTAAAACTAATCCTCTTTTCTTAATCCTGTTTATTTGTTATATTAAATTTTTTTTCTAGTATAGGAATAGGATCATTGGGTCCAACATTTTCTTATTTCTTACTTAAGCGAAGAGACTTAGTCCTGGCAATTTGGTTGAAGTGTTAGGTGTTTGTAGTCACCACTACTATAAACAGGGCTGAAACGTTTCACCTCTGGGCAGTTTTCACCCCTGGATTCCTGGACACCGCCCGCTATGTTCCCAGGAACACCAATTGCTACAAGTTAATTTCGCTACCATCGTTCAAGAAACCAATACTATAGTGAATTATTTTCATCGTACTGTTGTGCAGTAATTACTACGAGCTAAGGGGTGCAGTACAAAACAAACCCAGCTTTTTGAATGGTTTTTTCACACCGGTGATAGCCCTACTAACCAACTTCTATTTGACTTGCCTATGTTCCTTTATGGTATTACATTTCGTTTAAGAGAACATTTAGTAAATGCTTTTAGCTCTTGGACGGTGAGAAACACTCTTGATATGATGCCGAGTAACACAAATTTAGTAAAGGCTTTTAAAAAGGTCATGTAGCCAATTTTAAAATAAAAATATTAATTCTACAAAAAATTATCATTATATTATTTAACTTCTGCATTGGAATTATATGTGTTAACATTGTACCAAAATCTAAAACACATGCTTTCACTGCCGCAATAATGCCCTTGTCAATATTTCAGAGAAATGTAACACCGTCAATGAGTTGACCATTGGTGGTTTATTCAGGGAGTTGAACTAGAACCGAAAATCATTGAGAACTTTAACAAAATTCCATACCCCAACTGGAACCGAACTGAAAAAAAGTATCTATTCACTTTGTGAGTTAACAAGCATTTGTAAACAAGGAAAAAGGTTAAAGGAAAATTTTTTTTAATATAGAATGTCTATAAAGTATATTAATGTGATCGTTGACACGTTAAATTTAATTAAGCCTATATAAAGTTTTTAAGTAAATTTGTATTACATCACTCAAAATATCATGTTGGCCTGTCAGTGAATAAACAATACATTGAACTGGGAAAAAAGGTTTAAACAACCACAATTTCTTGTGTTCTTCTCAGAAAACTGAACGGGAAACAGATTTTTTGCAGTTCGACTCTCGTCTTAAAGCGATATTACAGTGCTATTCTGTTGAGAACTCTTAATACAGTTTTGGTATGGCAGTAGTTGTAAGACTATTTTTGCTTGTGAGTTGGGGTTTACAAGAAAGTTTATAGCACTGTCAATTCAGCTCATAAGATTACTAGGCCAAAGCATATTATTTTTCCGACAAAACACGGAGATTGTGGCAACTCCGCTTCCAATTCACCGATTGTCACTATTCGTCTGTAGGCTTCTCAGAATAAGTTTTTAGTTCCGTTGGAAATTGGAAGTTGGTTTGCTGATACCTGGTGAATTTCTTGCTGTGGAACCATTTTTCTTTTTTAGAAGGGAACCCAATATTGATGATAGCGGCAAAGTTCGATTTCAAATGATGTTTGAAATGGGCATAAATTCGTATGACGCCTATGCATTTTAAAACTTGTATTATAATATATTATTATTATTATTATTTACAGTTTATTGGGCCTTCCATCTGATTCTTCTTTCGTAGTCTTAAAAATTACAATGCTGCTTCAGCATAGCCAGTTGAACCCTAATTAATAGTGTAGATCGAAACATACCAGCTCTGGAATGCAAGTGATCCACGCAGGCAGTGAAACCATGATGGGTTAATGAAACTAACAGTAATAAAAATGTCGTAACGCTTACTTTGAAATACGGGAATCATCTTCGCAGCACAGTAGCAGTAGCACGATTGAACATGACATAGTGACGTGATTTTTCTGTTTTGCCTGAAGAAGACTGTCGTCTGAGCCCCAAATCTCCAGAATACTGATAGTTGAAAATTTGTAGAATATATTGGTACTTGTCAGCTTGTTCAGAAATGAACAGCGCCATGATTTGTTTAGATTAATCATGTTTGTGACTTCAGGAGCTATTGACCTTGCACACCAATCCCCAGTTCCTGAGTCAACATTGAGTGAAATGCCGCACATGGGCAGTACCGGTTTCCTGGAGAAGAAACTCCGAGAAAGTTCCTGGCCAGGAATCCGGAAGTAAATAAACCAGTTGGAAGGCGACGTCACGAACGTTTTGTGGAAGACGGACTTCCAACTCAGCCTCCTACGTGAGCAGCCCTAAGCTGCTAACTGTCCAACTTTCCTATTATGTAAAGTTTAAATTATAACTGTTATGTATAGTTTTCTGTCATGCCTATTAAACTCTAAATAAGAGTTTAATAGGCATGACAGAAAACTATTACAAAGTTACAAAGTTACAAAGTTACAAAGTTTAAAGTCTTTGAAAGAATCCACACAGTCGTAGTTAAAATACTCACCTCTAACAAGTGGTAACAGGAGCGTGTGAATTTTTAGGCAGAACGTAAAAATATTAATTCACTTCCCAAACCTAATACGAAAATGTTCGGGCGCTATTCATCAGTATTTCTTCGGAAATAATACTCGTATGCAGTGGTATTCACCGTCAAGTCAAGACTGGAGCCACGACAAGATTGGGAAAGATGTTCCAAAATGGCAGAAAACACGACAGCTTCAAAGGACAGGCAGCAGGACCTAAAAGGCAAGTACAAAATATTGTCTGCGGTTGCGAAGTCCAGCCAAACAGTATAGAATGGCGTGTCAAAGTTTTTTTAAACTAAGAAGAATGAAAGTAATCCCGTCGGAGTAATTTAAAAGGTTTACACGTAGCCTAGGTGTGTACTAGCTGAAGTTTAATGATGGCAGAAGCAGCTTTAAAAATGTCTAGTATCCAAAATTTACAGCTTCTGGATGGGAAGAATTATGCTACTTGGTCAGGCAGGGTAGAAGCGTTGCTTAAGCACCAGGGCGTTTGGAATTTGTTGATGTCAGGAAAAGATAAACCTGTTGACGAAAGGGAATTAGCAAAATGGGAACTAGCTAACGAAAAAGCATCTGGCCTAATATTGCTAGCTGTAGATAACGTCAAGGTTCAAGTCCCAAGAAATTTAACTGACGCATCAAAAATATGGAAGCATCTAAAAGATAGATACGAACCATCCAATATTTTGAGGTATTTGTCGCTACGAAGACAGTTGCACGACTTGCGTAAAACTAGTGAGATGTCAATAAGTGAATACTTGGGAAAAATCGGGACTATATTTGAAAGCATAGCCCAAACCGGTAAAACCATTGATGATGAAGAGAAAGCATGCTACATTATACTAGGCTTACCAGTTTCCTATGACAACTTAATAACAAGTTACTTAGCACCTTTAAAGAAGGATGAAAAGCTTAAATGTGAAGACATAGAACATTTATTAATAATGCACGAGTCTAAACAAATTGCATTGTCTGAAAATAAAACTGTTTCAGAGACGACTTACTACGCAAATCAAAGACAGCAGCCGAGAGGACAGCAGATTCAATCCGACATCACGTGCTACAGATGCGGCGGAAAAAACCACAAGTCCAGTACCTGCAGCTCTCCAGCCCCACCCCGAGACCAAAGAAGAAGACGTGGCCGAGGACGAAGCAAGTGGCGTGGTAATCATAATAATTCTCAAAGAGAAATTTCTGCAAGTAAGGAAAGTGTGTCATGTTTCACGTATGCAAAGTATGTAACGTAAGAGCATACGCAGCAAAAACAGGATGGAATTTGAAAAATGCACTAGTGGTCGATTCCGGTTCAGCGTGGCACATCGCCTGCAATAAAAATTGGTTTGCAAGCACGTATAACATTGAAACTGAAAGTGTAAAATGTGCAACGAAGGCTAACCCAGTCTCGACAACTATAGAAGGTGTTGTAAAAATAGACACAAATGGTGTAGTACGTTCCATGCAAAGAACTTTATTTTTACCCGAATTCGAAGTGAATTTATTTTCTGTAGGACAAGCAATGAAAGCCGTCCTCCGTATAGTTTTTGATCAAGATCGCTGTGAAATAATTCAGAAAAAGACAGAACGTCTAATAGCATCAGCAAGTTATATTGCCGGATTATTTATTATTACTGACCCAAAAATAACTCGGTCATACAGTTTAGTATCAAGTTTAAAGAGTGGAAACCTGTCGCAAATACAATTAGAGTCAAGTGAAAAGAGTAGAAAAACTTTTGCTCAAGCCAGTGTTAACCAGCCAGCGTATCAAACTAACTTAAAGCCTAACTCTGACGTAGGTCAATTGCCCGCATTTCCCTGCACGCAAAATGCCGACAAGCATGCCAGGCAAATAAAGTTAAAGCAAGGTGTCTTCAATAAAAGCACTTACGTGTGGCACAGGAGGTTTATGCATGTTTCAGCTTTAACGTTAAAGAAAATGGCCAAATCAAATGCACTATGTGGTTTTTGCCATAAATCATTAATAAAACCAAGACCAAATGCATGTAGTGACTGTCTCCAAGGAAACATAAAAACAAAGCCTTTTAAAACTAT
>JAHWFP010195432.1:0-12712 GCA_023313725.1 Lithobius niger | reverse complement strand
CGCTTGACGGACAGGCCGGGGATGGGGCGTCCGAAGCTCTCGTTGGACCTGACAGACCCCCTCATCAACCCGCGTGTCGGCGCTGTCCCCCCCCCCCCCCCCCGTCTTCCCACCGTCCACCCCCGCGGTCGACTACCTGAAATGTCTGATAACGTCCATCCAGTCAGTCAGTTCGCCCGCTCGCTCGACCGTGTCTGTCCAGCCCAAAGCTAAATTTGGAAAAATGCCAAAGGAAAAAAATATATAGAAAATGTAGGATCTACCTCTTAAAAAAAAAGGGGGGGAAAAATGGCGGACCCATCCTGAAATTTGTGTATTTCTTAAGGTTCCAGAGCGGGAAAAAACTGTAAATTCACGCTAGTGTTTAGTTGCAAAATATTGAAACATAAAAAAAAAATTAACAACATTCATTTTAAGGAAATCCGGAAGTGATTACGTCACTTGTGAAGTTGTGAGTGATGCCCGAGTTAACGCAATTTTGCCTTACTTGGTAGAATCTCAAAATAATTGGGTGCCATTGCAGCTTGCGGGATACCGCCGTACTTCGGTCTACCAGACGTGCATGTTGCTGTGGTAGGTAGTGACTTGAGCTTAGTGGTACGGTCTACCTACCATTTTTGTTTGATTAAGGTAGGTTTAGAATTATTTATAAAAAAAAAAAAACCCAAACCTAAAAATGTAATAGTGACACCGGCAATTCTAACATGTTCCAAAAAATGAAATATCTTGTAAATGATTTGAGTTGAAATATCATGTAAATGATTTGAGTTGAATTGTTCAGTACCGCATTATAATTTTTCACTGCGGCCTTGCAGTGCTGGAAACACCGGTTCTTGTCAGATCCCCGAAGTTAAGCAGCATTGGGCTGGATTGATACTTGGGTGGGTGACCACTTGGGAATCTGGCTGTTGCAGACATAGGGCCTTAGGGCTTCGGGCAGATTCACAGGAGTGGTTAACGCTCGTTAAACCCTTTTTTTTATTATTTTTCCCCACGTACCTGAAATGGTCCCAACTATGCTTCAGACACTAACGCGATGGCATCGAGCTACAATGGTTTGCCTCCTCGACAATTGAATTGATGTAATGTTTGTTGCCTAACTTACCACTCCCGACTCCCCAGCTTTCCCCACTGCAAGACTCCTTACAACTGTTTTACTTTAATTTCCATTTTCCTAATGGAAAAGAAGTGGATATTAGTTATGGGACAAGGCTCCCAAAATATGTAAGTACTCAGGGAATGGACGATAAGTTTCAAGTTCAGGAATTCAAATCTAATTCATTCCTTACTGCACATTAGGGGACTCTACACAGAGTACCACATATTAGGCACTATAGGTCCAGGTTGCAGCCTGTATCAGTCCTGGAGAGTTTCAGGAGTCCAACTTGCACCCAGTCGGACCCCAAAACCAACTGGCGATTCAGTCAATTTTGGCCAGCGTTTATACTGGCCGAGAACAATAGGACTTGCCCCAGGCATTACGTCACGTGAAGGTCTTAGTGGTGTGATCTGGTTCCGACTGGTTGAGCAGTGGAGCTAGCTCGCTATCCGGCTGTTAGCACTCAGCCAATTCCTGCTTTAAACAGCAATTGGAAGGGCGCACAGCAGCCATGTTAACGGCTAGGCGCACCACGGAGTGTTGGTTCCCTGAGTTGCGTACTGCCGTACATGTAAGCCGTTACAAAAATATAATGAAGTTTTAAGTTTTACGATAATATATGATTTACGGTAATTTGATGCTTACAGATTTTAAGAAATGTAAACGATTTAGTGCAATACACATAAAATAGATTTTCTGAAGAAAGAAAATTCGTAAAAACAAATTCGTTAAACAATAATACTTCACATTGAATAATTGTTTAAACCAGCACTAAACTTTAGCTGCAGTTAAAAAGTTAACACGTTGGCCCAATGAAGGACGGCCAACAAAATGGTGGAGCAGAAAAAGAGATACGTCGACCCAACAAAGGATGGCTAACACATTGGTAGAGCAGAAATAGAAATACATTGGTCCAACGAAGGACGCCCAACATACCGGGGCAGCAGAAACAGAAACACGTTGGCCCAGCGGACAACGGCCAACATATTGTTACAGTATGGCCAACATATTGAAGGAGGGAAAGAAATAAGCTGCATTGACCCAACAAAGGTCTGCCAACATGTTGGTCACATAAATACCTTGGCCCAAAGAAGGACCCCCAACATTTTGAGGAGCAAAAAAAATAAATATGTCGGTTCAATGAAGGATGACCAACACACTGGTGGAGCATATGAAGGCATGCATACGTTCGCCCAATGAAAGGTTGCCAACGTGTTGATGAGGATGGAATATGTTGACCCAGCAAAGGCGTTCCAACATGTTGGTGGGACAGCAAAGATCTACGTTGGCCCAGTGGAGAGTACCAACATGTCGGTGAAGCAGTTACATAAATTCGTTGACACGACGATGGGATGCCTACTTGCATGCTGACATTGATAGGCCCTATACGTTGGGCCATGTGATTGCCCCGGGAAAGCAGGCACACCAACATTGTGCCAACACTGGACCAACTGGTAAAAACCATTGCCAACATTACCAATGTTTGGCCAACGTTGGCCCAATCATCAGATGTTGTTGGGTACACCGTTCGCAGATAGCCGTCGACGTAGCGCAATATGAGGTGTATAGTCTACGCAATAATAATTTCAATAAAAAAATCACCGTTCCTGTTATATTTCACTGCGGATTCGCAACAAGTTATGGCAAAGATTATAACGATTGAACTTCATGTCAACGAGTATACAGTAAAATGGATACATACGTATTTCGATTAGCCGGTGGAGGGTAAGCCTCTTTAACCTCACACTATTTTTGTCCACCAATCTTAACAAGATAGTAGTATAGTAGTAACAAATAAAAATCCGATCGATACCCGAACATTCCCTTGCGTCGTGTTGCTTGTGTCACTGAGCAGCGTTGATGGACGAAAGAATAGAGGGGGGGGGGGGGGGGGTCACCGTCGACCATTCACGCGCACGGGCGTACAACATCGTCTGTCCACCCACCTGTCATTTTTGCATACATTCGTCCATATACACGTGAAGATAAAATAAAAGGAAGGGGGAAATATATTAAAATTTATATTCATAAAAAAAAAATACCCTTTTTTCTTCCGCGACGTGGGCAGACGACGGGCTAACATTTTTTTTTTTTTGGCGTTTCTTCTTTATATTTCACTCTGCATGACAAGTGCCAACGAATGACTCCATCTAACCGCGTTTCCCTTCAAAAAGCTTTTGGGGTGTCCGTCGTCTCTTCCCCCTCCCCCCTTCCCTCCCCACTACTACCGTCGCCACTTCACACCCCCACATGTCATGTAAAAACGCTTCGATCCTGACGCTGTCAACCCCAGCCCATTGTCTACGTGACGGGCGAGTGGAGACGCAGAAAGGTTTGTGTGTGTATGTGGGTGTATGTGCGTGCTGTGTGGGGGTGGCGAAAAGACAGAATGTCCCCCACCCCTTCCAAAAAGGCCTGGCCTACCCCTCTCTCTCTCTCACTCTTTCCTCAGCGCGAACGGTGCGACCTGTCAGTACGATTTTGCGTGCGGCGCTCACTTCGCTACGTGAAAGGTGCTCCCGCCCCACACTCGCACGTCTTGTCGCTGTACGAATCAATTTGGGAGGCGATCTGTTTGTTTGGGAGCGTTGAGCAGATAACTTCGGCTCGTATCACGTCAAGACATTTCTACTACCCTTGTCTCTTCCTCTGTAACTCTCCCCCCACCACCTCCCGACTTATCCACCCTCCCCCCTCGATCCCTCCCTCAGCGCTGTTCATCTAACGTCCTGGTAGCTTTGATGTCCAGTCGCGATGACCGCTAGAGCGGGCCTGTCCGGTTTTTGGAGTGTCTTCAACTGGGCGAGTTTCAAGAGAATTCAATTCAATCGAGGAAACGTTTGGATTGCTTGCATATTTACCCCTTAGGTGGCGTTGACCTGCAACACAAGTGTGGGATTTTGCCAGCTATTTTTAATATCACCACTTCTTTCCCCCCCCCCCCCCAACTAAAATATAAATTTCATAAATCCATCTTAACATCATAATCGTGTAATGTAGCGTACAGCAGAGACGAAACTGATCCAAGGGTCGTTGGGTCAGTGTTGCATTTTTATCGTGGGTCATGGGTCAAAACAGTTCACCGACCGACCCACGATAATCTTATGGTAATCAGCTCTTTAAAAATTGCTCTTACTCATTCAAAAATAGTTTCCCGCCGGTAGTTTTTGCCGCCGTGTGCGCGATTTGATGTAGAAATGATAAAAGAACTTGATACATGTTTCATAACGTGTTAAGCTCGTAGCAGTAGTGTTTTTTTTTTTAATATTACTGTTTCCAATTATAGTTATTTTCTGTATTATTCGCACTAAAAGAGCTTTCACTATGGTATATAATGGCAAGTGGCTTTGCGTTGTTCATGTAGTGCTCGGGGCCACTAGCCAGATAGACCGGGTTCCCTTATCGCCTTAGCCGTCCAACAGAAAATCCCTATACCTCCTAAAATATTTGAGGTAAGTATTTCGAACTCTTGCCATTTCTTGTACCAGATCTCCCTTTTCATGAAATTTAAACTAAATCAGAGCAAATTGCGAACTTTATCGTTTCCCAAACAGACAAACACACATAATCCAAATTCAGTCGAGTGTTCAACTTTGCTTGCTACAACATTGCGAAGAGCTAAGGATGACAGGTGAACAGCACTTTGGCATCCTTATTCGCAACGGTCCGTGTTGAGACAAGACAGTGGCTATAAAAGACCGAAGTAGTGTGAAAGCGTAGCAGGCAGGGCCGGAAGTGACGTCACAGGTCACGTGATCAACCGGAAGTGACATGATCCAAGATGGTGGCCAAAGGTGTCAGTTTCTACTCGTGTCTAGACGACTAAATAAGGTAGATTGACGTTATTAAAAATAAAATGTAAACAGAGTAGTTATCAAGTACAGGTACCGAAGACGAAATTACGACGTTTCGGTTCCGAGTTCAGAACTGTTTTCAAGTGAAGGATTAAAACATGACAAACAACTTAAAAATTAAAAATTAATGAAAATAACAGCATGGCAGATGAGTTATCGTTGTAAACCTTACAAGTCTTAAGGATGTAAGGTCCCATACTAAAATAAAATATATTAAAAATTAAAATAAAATAAAACAAAAGTCGGCACAATTCGAAAGAATGTGTCAATAACAGTCAGCTCCTAACTCACCCAAGTCCGCAGATCAAATGACGTTATTGGTATGAGTCGAAACCCAAACTGACACCTTTGGCCACCATCATGGATCGTGACAGCTCTTCCGGTGGGTGACGTGACCTATGAGGTCACTTTCGGCCCTGCCTGCCACGCTTTCACACTACTGACCGAGACGGAATGGAATTTACTGAGACAAGGCCAAGACGTAAGAGAATTTACCTTTGGGACAAGACCTAGATGGAAGAGAATTTATCTTGAGGCAAAATCTAGACGAACGAGAATTTATCTAGAGACAGGACCTAGACGGAAGAGAAGAATTTATCGATACAAGAATGAAACAGAAGAGAAATCTACACAAGACCAAGACTGAATAGAATTTATCGACACAAGACCGTGACGGAAAACAGTTATCTAGACATAAGACCGAAACGGAAGAGAATTTATCGAGACGAGATCGTCACGGAAGAGAATTTATCGAGACGAGATCGTCACGGAAGAGAATTTAGCTAGAGACACGGCCGAGATGCAAGAAAATTTATCTAGAGACGTCCGAGATGGAAGAAAATTTATCTATACGACCGAAACGGAAGAGAATTTAAATATAGACAAGACCGAGACGGAAGAGAATTTATCGAGATAAGATCGAGATGGAAGAAAATTTATCTAGAGACGTCCGAGACGGAAGAGAATTTATCTATACAACCGAGATGGAAGAGAATTTATATGTAGACAAGACCGAGATGGAAGAGAATTTATCTATACAACCGAGATAGAAGAGAATTTATATGTAGACAAGACTGAGACGAAAGAGAATTTATATATAGACAAGATCGAGACGGAAGAGAATTTATCTAGAGACACGACCGAGGCGAAAGAGAATTTATCTAGAGACAAGACTGAGACGGAAGAGAATTTATCTAGAGACAGGACCGAGACAGAAGTGAATTTATCTAGAGACAAGACCGAGACGGAATTTATCTGGTAACAAGACGTAGACAGCAGAGAATTTATCTAGAGACACGACCGAGACTGAAGAGGATTTTATCTAGAGACAAGATCGAGACGGAAGAGAATTTATCTAGAGACGAAACCTAGACGGTATGAGAATTTATCATGAGACAAGAGCGACACAGAAGAGAGTTTATCGATAGAAGACCGAGACGGAAGAAAATTTATCTTGGGACAAGACCTAGACAGAAGAGAATTTATCTTGAGACAAGACATAGACGGAAGGGAATTTATCTTTAGACAAGACGGAAACAGTAGAGAATTAAATTTATCGAGACAAGACCGAGACGGAAGAGAATCTGTCTTGAGACAACATCGGGACAGAAGAGAATTTATCGAGACAAAACCTGAAACTGAGAATGAAACCATTTCGAGATCAAATAGTAAAGTCTGAACAGAAAAAACGATGAATACACTGATCAAACTGAATTTTTCAAATAAAGAATAAATCACAAGGTAAAGGGTAAACGAAGCAAACAGTCTGCATTAAAGACTGGCCTTTTGAGAAAACAAGATACACTAATATGAGGAAGAAGGAAAAGACAACTGGCCCGACTGGGACTCGAACCCAGGACTTCCTGCTGTCTAGGCCGGGCGCTCTAAACTTCCTTGGTAGTGGATTATTATTCCTTGGTTATCTAAACTCATTTTCGTGATTTTACTTGGCGAAACGGCATCGCTGAAAAATTAAAAAAAAACTTATCGTTTTAGTGTGCTTAGTACAGTCCTGCAGGTAATTTAGGGTTCGTACGAGTCTTTGAAAACCTAGAAATGTTTTGGAGAATAATAATGAAATCTCAGGCCGGAGAAAGTGCTTGAAAATGTTGAAAAATGGTGTATGTATCATCAGTACGAAAAGGAAACGAAGAACCCTGAAAAATTTAGCCCTGAATTAGTCGAATGGGAACCTATTAGATGCGTCAAAGTTTTTGTAAATTAAGCTGTGGTTTTAATTTTATTTACTTGTATAATGGTTGAATCATCAGCAGAAAGGTTTCACGTGCACTAACAAGACATCAACACTGATGCAGTAACTGAAACCTTACAGGAAAGTATATTTGTGTTCCTTTGCTGTTTTGACTTGGGATCAGTTAAATCTTATACCTTAAACATCAAACGTTTCGTTTTTGTTTTCTAATGGCTTATGATAACCTGATGGTTGTTGCCCGGAAATAACAAAATTTTCGTTGCCACGTCCCACCTTTTCTGCCAAGCAAAAGGCGCGTTTACGCAACGACACTCTCTTTTACATTCTCGCAGCTACAATTTAATCGCGATGGCAAAGATGGCGTTGTCATGGTAACAATGCTACCTGGATTAGCTAAATCTGATATCTTTTAGGGAAATCCTTGCAGTCTTATCATCGGTGACAATAAGATAAAGAATTCCTCCTGACGAAACAATTTTCCTAGTCGCTTTTGAACTCACATTATTGACTGTGTTCGTTGCGGGCCGGCAGAACTAAAACCACCGCCATGTTGGATTTCTAGCCTCTAGGGTTTTTTTTTATGTATTTAGTAAGTGTACATTTATTACGTTGTCGATGCAATACTTATCGACACGTCTTTTGTGTTTTTGGTGTTGAAGCAGTATTACGGTTCTTAAGTGTTGCTTTCAATGGCTCCCCAGAATATTTTGTTGGGGGGGGGGTTCAATTCCTTTGGAGCCTTGTAAAACAACAGCTTTTCAGCAATTTTAGTTTCTTTGACTAAATTTTCGGAATTTTTTAATTACAATAAATGCCCATTAACCCCTTCTCCCCCTCGCCCCTCTTCTCCCAATTTTAGATAATTTGGGCAATTAGGCCTACTGTGCAAAGGTCAACCTTCCATGCTAAAAACATGCAGGTGAGGTTTAATTTTTTGTAGTCTTCATCGGAATTAATTCAACCATTAGAGAAATTCCAGAACTACACGTCACTTATCGAGACTTGTCGAGTCGAGACGAGCTGAAAGCGAAACAAGTTGACACTGAGTTATGAAGTAGAAAAGTTAAAGGGATATACCTCCCAGCGCCATTTTTCTCGATCCTTCACATCAAGTTCCTACTTTTTTCAGAATTTTCCTACTTTTTCTCCAGACAATAATATGCCTAAAATATAATTTTCGCTACAGCAAGCTTTGATTGACAAAGACTTGAAATATCTTCACCCTATCGCTAGAAAAGAGAAATGTGGTGCACAAGCCATTAGGCGCCTGACAATGCTAATGCCTCAGATAATCAAAGCAGACGAAGTGGCAACAGTTACCCATGAATGGAAACTATACCAGCTGGAGGAATCTATTGCTTCTTCATGGTACATTAAAGAAATCTCAGAAGATAAGAAATCCACTGTTTACCGTAGAATAGACTACTACTGGAACCTTGTTTTGAAAATTAAAACAAGCTGGTAAAAAGCTTCTGTGTTTAGCACACGGCAATGCAGAAGTGGAAAAAAGTTTGCCAGATAATAAAAGGACTGTTTCACAAGACAGAGCTTCCGTTGCACCTAAGACCATCAACGGACTCCGAACAGTGAAGGAGGCAGTTTGGAAGTATGGTGGCGGTAATCCGTCTGCAGTTCCTGTAACAAAAGCTATGCTAGAAGCTAGAACTTATGCGCATAGTCAGTACCAAAAACGTCTACAAGAGGACAAAGAAAAGGCAAAACATTAAGGTAGCAGAAGAAACAGTAAAAGCAAAAACATAAAAAGAACAAGCAACAAAGAAATTGGATGAAGAAAAAACAACCCTTAACAAAACGGGCAATGATTTAAAGATTGCTCAGAAAGAACGTCAACTTGAGTTTGAAGCAACCCAAATCCTTCGTAAAGAAGCAACAAATGACCACCTTGTGAAGGCAATAAAGGAAAAAAACATACAGGCAGTGTCAGTTGGTCAACGACTAGTGAAAGTAGCTTCCCGAAAAATGGCAGATGCCCAAAAGCTGTTAGAAAAAGATAAAGAAATATTCTTGATCAAAAAAAGAGAAAGTTAATTAGTGATTATGTTCAAATCAAGAAGAAAGCAAAATAAGTGCAAATAAAACGTAGTTTGAGTGTTCAATGTTCCTACTATTACCTAATTTTTATAAAAAAAAATACTACTTTTTCCTACCTTAAAAAAATTTGGTTCCTACTTTTTTTCAAAGAAGCGACTTGCAGGCCTGTAGTCGACGAATTTCCAGTTTTTAAGTACTGCATTGTAACAAGGCCAACTGGGACTGAAGCATCGTTCCTCGCTTACTGAGTGAGGAACGCAGCATCAATCCTAGTTGTCCTTACATTGTAAGGCCCACAAAGGTATGGCGGCCACAAACTGAAACTATCTTTTTGCATGTTGACAGGAGCCTTCGTTTGCGCGTGAAGGTCGATTAATTCTTTGTGATTAGGTCCCCCCTTTGTTTGGTTATCCATAATTACCGCAGCGTAATGATGGAGTAGGAGAACGGTCTCCGACGCTGGAATTTACACTTCCGGTGTGTATTACGCACCACTGTTAGAGATAGTTTGGCTCCAAACTTGACGTCGCGCGTGCGCAGTGATGTTGCACTGCCTAAGCTACAACACAGCTCAACAAGATCAGCAGAGTATTCGATACGTCATACCTTCACCGCGACCAGACGTGGCTAATGGATATGACCAGGATTGGCTAATAGATATGACCAGGCGAGAGCAATGCGAAATTGCGAACCATCTCAGGGAGGTGGTTTGCTGGGGTGGAGGTTTGAGCATGCGCGAGGTAAAAGTTTTGCCGGAAACAGATTCATCTCTGACGATGTTGACGTCAATCAAGCCGCATCAACACGGATATTAGCAGGGAATGAGCCAAACTCTCACCCCCCCCCCCCAATCCTCCACCCCTGGACGCTGTCCTATTCCCCTATTTTCCTATTTCCTGTTCCTATTCGCTCTGTTTGTTCGTTTAGGAAGGTACCGAATATCTGTGCTGAGACGAAAAACCAACGTTCGCCTAGATTCGCCATACTCAATCTTTGATAAATTAAAATAAACAGAAACATGTCTCTCGTTACTTGGGTGTTGCAGGTGCAACTTCCTCCCTGATTTTTTACATAATGCTACATGCATATTTCTTTTGGAGAGAAGAGTTCTTCAATTTCCTTTTTCTTCCGTATACGAAACAGGCCTCGTCTTTCTTCGTAAACGATGTCGGAAGTCGAAGATCGTACCCACAAAGTGACCCGGATGGCCATCCAGATACTTATTATTCTGGGGCGCACTTTCTTCTGAATACCGCTGGGGGAAAAGATGGAGTCCATATACTACAATATTCTAAAGTGGGTTAGTCTGCATACACAGCTCGAAGCGCCACCAACGTTGTATGATACGCCCTTTTTTTTTTGCTGCAAGCCTCAACGCCAACACCCGCCCACCCCCATTCCTCCCAAAATGGCTTTTCCGAAACTTTATGGCCTGTTTTTATTCAAATTTTTATGTCATTCGCCGCCTCTCTCTATGCAAATGCACTTGCTATCAGAGCTGCAACGCCTTGTCGGCCGTATCAGCGCGCGGGGGTGTATTCGACCTCCCCTCCGACGACTCCCTGGACACCCGTCCATCACTCACGGACCCACCCACGCACACCCCCGCACACCCAAACGCTGCCCTGTGGCCGCGATAAAGTCCACCCCCACAGGTAAGGCTAGGGGTGATGAACACGTCTGTGTATAAAAGCGGGTAGCTGCCCACTGCTGATAAGCCAAAACCTTCCGTCCCCAGGTGGCGAAAGTTTGGTATTTGAAATGGAGCCCGAGCACCATGGCCAATGGCTCCAGAAAAAGAGCGACTCTTGGCCGTTACTGCCGCCATTTGAGTAAACGGGAACGGGCGGGGGCGCGAAGGAGTGAGGGGATGGTGGGGGGAGGGGGGTTGGAGGAGTGTGGACCCAGGGAAGCTGTCTTCTTTTGCATGGGGCTCGGGTGGACAGTCAGTGACAGGCGGTCTCCAGCAGGGGGGATATCGGACCTCACCACGATGAATGCAGCTGTCAGTAGCAGATAGAGGGTGCTGTCAGTCTCGCACGAGCTCCTGTGTGCGTACGTTGGTGGGGTGGGGGTGGAAGGGGAGGGGAGGCGGGATGAGGTAAGGTTGACAAACGAGAAGAGAGTTGGTGTGGTGACGTTGACGCATGCGTCGACGTCGAAGCAGCGGGCGAACGCGTGATGACGTCAAGACGAATGTCGGTCCGCAGAGGAGCGTTGGGTGTTTCAGTACGCGATGGAATCCTCGTGGTGGTGTGGAGGGTTGGGGGTTTGGAGACCTTGAATGTTGGTAAGAATGTGAGTCTCTTTGACAGTTTTGACTCACTCTTTGTGCATGGAAAAATCGTTTGGGTCGCACTGTGGTGTCTTTAACTTAAAACTTCATACAGACCGCTATTACGTCTTAAAGGCCGGCTGCCACCAAATTAGCATTGCAGCATCTAGGCCTATAGGGCAGTGACACGACGTAGTATTATTGTGTACAACTGTATGGTGGAGCCGGTGACTGGGTTAACTGCAAGGAACACTGGAGGGAGAAAGGAAGATCGTCTTATTGAAGCCAATGCTATTAGACTGGATTTCTTAAGCCTATAACGCGCAATTTTTGTTGTTGGAGAAAACAACGTTCCGCTCTCAAAGCACTGTCTTGACTAGAAGTGCCGTTTTTTCCGTTACATTTTAATCTAGTGCACCTTGTAGCTATTACCTCCAAATGGTGTCTCGTAGCCAATATGACGTCACTTGACGCAGCTCTATTGCGTTCTCACTCGCAGGAAGCAAAGGAATGCACAAAGCAAAACTTATTAAACGAAACAAACAAGCCACGTGACTCGTTAATTATTGAGTACACATTGGTACGCCCTCGTACACCTGGAAACGAGAATAACGATATTAGTTTCACTAGATGGCGCCAGGAGATTTTCTTGAAATATTTTCGTGGCGCCATCTAGTGACATCAGTATCATTAATCTTTATAGCTTGTTTCCAGATGCACGAGGGCGTACCAAATTTTTACTCAATAATTAAGGAGTCACGTGGCTTATTTGTTGCGTTAAAAGATTTGCTTTGTGGATTCCTTTGCTTCCTGCGAGGAAGAACTAGATAGGCCTAGACGCTGCAATGCTAATTTGGTGGCAACCGACCTTTAATTGCGCCGATCCATCATTTTGATAGCATCGCCCATAGTCTAAACGCAGCATCCACGCTCCATATTTTCCGTCATCCAATAGGCTGATGTAGGTCACGCGATTTCGTTTTAGTTATGACAATTTGCGGCGCTGCTGCGAAGTACTGTTCCTTTTTTTTTTTTTATATTTACCGCTATTTATACTGCTTGAAGATTCTACGGTGCTATATCTAGGAGGTCAAAAGGCGCCTTTGAAGGGGGATTGCCACCGAATGACAAGCTTCAGCATCTATAGCCATTTGCCGCTATCTAGTTCTGTCTAGCCCTTACTTTCAACAGGCGAATGAAGGTACAAATAGATTTCTGTT
>JAHWFP010195431.1:28185-40655 GCA_023313725.1 Lithobius niger | reverse complement strand
AATAACTGCTATTAATAGGCCTAAATATGGGTGCCTAACATTCAGTACAGTGGAGTCAAAAAATAGAAGTGTTTCTGCTTTTTAGCTTGATGAAATCAGTAGTTTTATGCTTGTTGAGATACTACCAGGCTCCTTCAGCGGCTATGGGATCTATTCTGGCCTGTTCTAGACATTAGCTCTGCCCGATGGGCCGCGAATCAAAGGTTTCACGGAGTGCATCCCTAGGGGTTTCCTCCCTCTGCTGGACTGCTTTCTCCTGCAGAAGTGCCTAGTGATTTTAAAAATTGAGCTGGTTCATTCGCCACAGGCTATTTGTCAGATAATACGAGGATCCATGGTTTTATGACCTCCTGAATGTTGTACGCCAAATGGGAAGCATGAATGTTAAAAAAAAATTACTCAACCTAAGTAGTCATGCTCCCACCTAACTTCAAAATTATTATTATTAAAGCCCTTTTAAAGATGTCAAGTTGGAACTTAATTAGTTGGGTGGTAAATTTTTAAGAGCTATTTAAGCTCTTTTCAAGTTTCTCCACCCAACCATCTAAAAACACTGAAGTTTGACAGTTTTAGTTCTTCATAAAGATCACACAATAACGTAGCAGAAGCAGCACTACTTAAAAAAAAAATTGAAAAAATCAACTTAGCTTCACTGTTCACAATTCTGGACTTGTTTTATTGCACAAATTTTATGCTGCCGCAGCTTCTGATCATCGATCCTCGTAGACTGTTGTTGACAGATTTTATTTTTACCTGGATCAACAACAATGCAAATGTCCCATTGCAACAATGTCCCAGTGCAACAATGTCCCATGTCACAACAACAATGTCCCAGTGTAAGGATATCACGAAAAAGAATGTAACGATAGAAATTAAAGTACAATTGAAAATTAATTCGACTCCATTTTGCACGGCCAAGTCACTATCGATCCAGGAAGTTTTTAGCTGTCCAAAAGTCCTCGAAAACTGGAGGACCTAAATTTAGGTTTTTTAGTCAATAAGACTGTGTGCATTCTATTTTACTAACCATGAGTGGTAGGCTATTCTTCCAAGTGCAACTCTCGGGGCCTTAGTGTATTAGTGTCATCGTTTCTGTTCGCGTTAGATCATACTGAATTATTCTTAATCATTCTTACTCCTTTAGACATTCTTTGGGATCAACGAGTATATAAGGAAAATTAGTACTCGTTATTGCAAATCATAATTAGGCTGTGTGACTTGTCATTTGCTCAGGCGGACCTAATTCATAGAGATAATGCAAAATCGTAGCAATAATCTGAACTACAAGTAGCAAGCATCCATTTTAATTCTTTTTAGTTAATATAAAAAAAAATCATATACAAAAGTGGCAAACCTTTTTTTCATACAAAATAAAGAATTATAATGATATTGTGTGTAGTTTAACAGTATTGTGTCAAACTACATTAATTGTGGTCTATTCTAATTCCACGAAGGAGGGGAACCAAGTGGAATGAAACCAATATCAAATGGTAAAATTCCGCTTCTGAAGGCAGAGATATTCCACAAGTTCATACAAACACAACAGTTTTAATTTTCGAAAGTGCATGGGCCGTTCTTGGTCACAGCAATTACATAATATTTCAATAAAATGAAATACGACGCACGACGCTACGACGCTACGACGCACGCCATCTTGGAAAGTCTTTGGTCTTTGCTGTGGTTTTATTGAAATTTTATGTAATTGTTGTGACCAAGAAAGGCCCATGGACTTTCGAAAATTAAAATTGTTGTATTTGTATGAACTTGTGGAATATCTCTGCCTCTATAGTTTGTTCCACACTATCTTTTCAGAAATCTGACTGTATGACGCCACGTTTTCTTCCACTACGAGTGCAAAAATCCATAAACATCCCATTCGTAAACTCTAACAGTAACTTTGTAGAGTCTCCAAGTGTGATATCCACATGTTTTTGCACTCTTAGTCCAAGGAAACGAGTCGTCATTCGGCCAGTTTTCTGAAAACATAATGTGGGACAAACTATAGGAGCGGCATTTTACCATTTGAATTCGCTTCATTTACACAAAGTAATCTGATTTGTGAAAACAATATCATTGCGTTGATTGAGTTTTTCTAACAATAGTAGTCAAAGCCTGCACAACTGGCTAAAATAAAAGTGTCTTTTTTGCCAATAATCACCAAGGTGAATCTGACAGTCTTTCTTGCTATGGGGCAAGGTGGTCTGATGGTTAGCATGTCCGTCTCCTGTGCCAGAGATCCCGGGTTCGAATCCGGCCTCAACCACCCCTGGCATTTTCGGGCAGAGAAGGGCCCTGTGATGTCTTGTGCTCATGTAAAAGAACCTAGGATTTCAGTTAGGATATACCTAGCAAAATTGACCCTCCCTCCTTCTGGCGCCATGGCTAACGGGTGCGCGTCAAAAAAGCTAGTCTTTCTTCCTAAAACATTCGTAAACATCTTGATTTATGGTTCGACTTGACGATGAGAAAGAGTAATAGAAATACCACGTACACACGCATCCAATTAAAACAACCTCCAAACTCTGCGTCTTTATTAAAATTAAAAGTCTGGAAAGAATTAGGGTCCAAATTTCATCTAAATTGAAGCCACAACATCCGTGATAGCGACAATAAAATATTGTTTATTACATCAGTAAACAGAAGTTCAACAAAGAAAGATACGACATGAGCCAAAGGCCGCATCAATACAAAGGTAAAGGGCATTACATTAAAAAAAAACATTGGACAGTATAAAAAAAATGCATTGGACAGAAAAGAATGAGATTGTTTGCGTTTTGGCTCACCGTTATCCAACATTCTTTCTTCCACATATTGGTATAATATTAGTATAAAAAAAAATCTTGGGTTATGGATTACACACTGTAGCGTGGTGACTTAAATAGTGTCTCCTAAACTGTTCGTAGTTTTCAAAATTTTGCGAACAATACGGGCAATTTGTGATCTGCTGGCGCCTTATTTCAATTGGAATATGTGAATCATAATGCTGCCGCAATAGAGAATTGGCTTCACTACATTTGCCACACAAATGACACTTAAAACGCTCCAAATGAACGTTGAAATGATGTTTGAGCGATGTCTGAGACTGGAAGGTTTTTCCGCAGTGGGAACACGCAAATGTTCCTCTTCCTTGAAAATTACCTAAACAAAAAAGAGAGAAAATAAAGCATCAGAAACATCACTCCCAAACAGAACAACATTGTTGACGCTGTTATTACATATCCACCCAAAACCCAAACTGGTAGAAAAACCCGCCAAGTTTCCAAAAACGGTCGGCCTTTGAAGGTAGTGATGTCATTCCACCAGGGAAAGGCCGCCAAGGTTAATCCTATTAGCCAAGTTAATCGCACCTACTAATAGTTCGAAAGTTACCTGAAAACTAGAAGATTGCTACTAACGGTAGCAATCTTCAAGTTTTCATTTAACATCCAAAGTATTATTCGGTGCGATTAACTTGGCTAATAGGGTTAACCTTGGCGGCCTATCCCTGGTGGAACGATATACATAATACATAATAATACATTACACTTTGCATTCGCCTGAGTGAAGTTGCACTTGTTTAAAGAAATAAAGGCATGCCAATGGTATGTAGTGTAGCAATTGCAAACTTGAAAAGGTAAAAGTGCATGGTACTGGCAGTAAATTTAATTGAACAGTGTAACTTTTGACATAAAGAATAAATTAAAACTGTCTTATAAAACTATAACATTTTTTTATTCATCCTGGTAATGGAATACAAACATTATATGTACTCTTCTTGCTCACAACTTTCAGCCTTACAATGTCTGTTTTTGTACGAAAGTTAAAGAATTGTTTCAAGAAGGTTTGGAGTGTTAACCGTATTAACCGTTAACCGTAGATATTGCTGTTGAATAATACATACTGGCAGTCTGAACTCACATGTTGGTTACTTACTTCATTTACAATCAATACACCCAGTTTGCCAGTAAACAGCTACTGATACACTCCCAAATTATCCAATTTCGACGTGTTTAAGTTTGATTTATTTTGCAGGCTAACCTGGTGGGCCAATGGAAATGGAGTGGAATCATGCCGGAGAAAGTGAGCTATGGACTGTAAGGGCGCGTTTACGCAACAACTCGCTTTTGCATTCTCGCAGCGAGAATTTAATCACAATGGCAGAGATGTCGTTGCCATGATAACAACGCTAAATGGATTAGCTAAATCCGACATCGTTTGAGTAAATACTTGCAGTCTTATAATCCGTGCCAATAATATAAAGAATTCCTCATGACAAAACAATTTTCCCAAACGCTTCTGAACTCACGTTATTTGCTGTTTTCGTTGCGAGGCGGCAGACATAAAACCGCCGCCCTGTTGGAATTTGAGGTGATTTCTAGCTTCTAGCTACGAGAATGCAAAAGCGAGTGGTTGCGTAAACCCGGCCTAAAACCTGATGATACAATCCGGCGTTTATCATCTTGTCCTCTCACGAGATTATAATCACATGCATCAGGTCGGGCCACATTTCTCAGAATGATGTAAATAATGTGTCTATTGCTCACCTGTATGCTTCATTTATTTAAGACTTCAAGGAGGTTACCCCAAAGGCGTGACAAGATTTAGGTTAGGGGTTTGAATAATATCTCTGTAATGTGTGGTGCAGTGGCAACCCGGACCACTGCACTGTGACTGAGGTTGGCGCTAATGACCAAGCTGTCAACGCGCCATTAAGCCTCATCCCCCCCCCCCCCAAAGGCATTATATGGCATTATATGGCATTATATATGCCATTATATTATATGCCATTATATGGCATTATATGGAGAGGGTCACTAAGTTCCTGAACAAAATCTCTACAGTAGAACTATGAGCTACACAAAATGTATCACCCAATTTCACGATCTCAGTCCTTCTTTAACGACGAAACACGACGATATTGCAACAATGGTTTAGGACTGACATGCAAAAGGAGGAGTGATATCGGATATCACGCCTGCTCTTGGATATCACGCCTGGATATCACGCCTGCTTATGAATTAAAGAACATAAAGGTTGCTCCATATGTTAAAAAGGACGTTACAGTCTCGGTTAAAATTAAGAAGAGCACCGTGAAGAACTGGTTTTGCTTACGCAAGAAAAAATGCTTTCGTTTTGTTATTTATTTTTGTAAGGGCGCGTTTATGCAGCGACTTGCCTTTGCATTCTCGCAGCTAGAACTCAACGCGATGGCAAAGATGACATTGCCATGGTAACAACGCTAAATGGATTAGCTAAATCCGACATCTTTTGAGTAAATACTTGCAGTCTTATAATCCGTGCCACTAATATAAAGAATTCCTCATGACGAAAGAATTTTCCCAAACGCTTCTGAACGCATTTATTTGCTGTTTTCGTTGCGAGGCGTCAGACATAAAACCGCCGCCATGTTGGAATTTGAGGTGATGTCTAGCTTCTAGCTGCGAGAATGCAAAAGCGAGTGGTTGCGTCAATGTGCCCTAAAGGTTATTTACGATTCAGTACCTTGGAAATTCAACGCCGAATAGCCCCTTCAAACATTCTATAACAAACATTCAAACATTCTATAACATTCAAACATTCAAACATTCTATAACAAAAATTTAGAGAAATTATCTGAAGGGGCTGTTCGTCGTTGAGTTTCCACAGTATGAACGGTGATGGGGTACTTCGGAATCGAGTTACAATCATTAAACAAGAGCACAGAACTCTTCACTAAGTAAGGAATAACAAAGCTGTCAACAATGACGTCTTTGTTGCATTGTCGACCTTTCTGAGCAAAAGAACGTCAGCAAGATTTATTCTTTGTTATGTGCGTGCATTATTATTGTTGTCGGACTGAGATCGTGAAATTGGGTGTTAAATAGGTTATTAGCCACTTTCCTCGGAGAGATACATCAATGGCTCGGCCCTGCGGGCCTCGACATTTTTATATACCACTCCTCGGAAAGGTTGCTGATAACCTATACATAACGTCCATTTGAGGAATATCAAGACTAGATCAATGGTTAAACAATGATTTACCGATTGCTGGACATATTAACTGGTTTTTTCGTATACTACACACCAAAACCGGTTAATACGTTCAACAATCGCTAAAACCCCGAAACCAGTTACTTCTTGGTCATCTACAAACGCATAAATTGTTTGTAGGTGCCCACGAAAGCTATAATTGCTTTCGAAAATTAAAATTTGTGGCTTTTTTGGAAATTGTGGGGCCACCGCTGATGTCAAGGAACAGCTTTCATATATATAATCGTTAAAGCATTGTTTAACCATTGTTGCCTACAAAGGGTGGCATAACTCAGCATTATTTTGTTGGCATTATGCCCGCCTTTATTGCACTTTTGGTTCGAATTCTCTCTCGTGTTTGTGCATTGTTAGACGATCTTTCCCTTCAGCAACAAGAGCGAACGAAGCGGCTATCGTGTTTGTCTGTCGTAGGATGAATGGGCGTTATAAAGTCTAGCAATCGAAAACCTCGGAACATTGTAAAACAATGCCCGCGGGTGCTGGCGTGACCTTTTGACATTCTTTTATAATGCCCTCGGTTTGGTCAATATCCTTTAAATAATTCACAGGAGACACTGAACTAGGAGGCACCTTTCAAGATTGTTGCAGACATTTATCAAATTTCATTCATCCAGAGAATTAAAGGCCAATTACATCCGTTTTGACATGCTTGTTTGACTTTTGGATCAGTTACACAATAACTAAACACAAGAATTGCGGCAAGAAAACGTTACTTACGTCCGATATAACAATTTAATTACTGCATCACCAAAACATGACACGGAGATCGCCATTGTATTGCTGGAACGCTCAGAAATTAATGCCGACAGATGTCACTTTTCGATTTCGACTCACAGCCGATAGAGATAGCTGTATTGACTGTGAGGAGCTCAAGCGTCTGGCGGCCTTAGCTGGCTGGCAGTGTAGTGAGCAACTAAGGCCGTCAGACGCTTGAGCTCCTCACAATCAATGAAGCTATCTCAATCGGCTGCGAGTCGAAATCGAAGAGATCCGTCTGTCGGCATTAATTTCTACGCGTTCCAGCAAAACAATGGTGACCTCTGTGTCGTGTTTTGGTGATGCAGTAATTAAATTGTTATATCGGACGTACGTAACGTATTCCTACCGCAGTTCTTGTGTTTAGTTATTGTGTAAGCGATCCAAAAGTCAAACATGCATGTCAAAATGGATGTAATTGCCCTTTAACATTCATCAAGTTTCATTCATATAGAGAATTAAAGTAGAATCCGTTCGATGTTACTTTGTGGGCACAGCATTTGGGTAGGAAGGTTTACATGCGAAAATTAGATGCCAAATTAGGGTATATGGATGCCCTAGGGTACGTTCGGGGAAGCATATCCCAAATCTAACCGTAATTCAGCCAACACCACACAAGCTTTCGGGAATTGAGCATTTCACATACCAACGTTATGCAGATTTCAGTTAACTTAAAACCGCCATACCTCTTTAAAAAAATCTAATTCAGTCTAACTAACACAGTGAAGTATTTCTTTGCTTTATACACTGAAGTGTTTATCTATGGTAGAGATTGCTTCTTTTCGGGAGTTTTCTTTTGCTTATGATGTGCTTAATGCAGCTGGTTTGCTAAAAAGCATTGCATGCATGTAACCTAAGAAAAACCACACACAAATTTATTTAGAATGACGAATCATCATCCGCCAAAATTCGTTTTCGTAGTTTGCGTCAACTGACCAGCTACGGAATATAGCTACTTTCAAACTGTTTATTTCTGAGGAAAAAAAAGGAAACAAGTCTCCCTAGCTGATTGTCACAATTCCGGTTCTAGCGAGATTGGAATTCACGTATTGTACGACTAGAACGTCACTAAAGGTACTTTGGATGTTTCTTTGCATTGTGGGCATCAAGTTCGGCTCTGGTTGGAAAGGCTTTTTTGCACTTTGAACATAAATTTTGCAATCCAGCTCTCTGCTTTTCTTCTGGGCTCATATGGGACCATGAATGCGTCCGCAAGTTTCTTGGAGAATTGAGACAAACGCCGCATACTTTACACTTGTACAGCCCTTCATGAATGTTGAGATGGAGTCTGAAACTTTGACGACCGTTCAAATATCGGCTGCAGTACGGACAAACAAGGACCTGGTCACAGGAATCTAGAAAATGAAATCAAGATCACCATTAGACAAAGGTTTTCGATTTAAAACCGAAGATTTTAATTAGATAAATAAAGACAGTTGAAGAATACACTACTGCCTTTCCTTGTTCATTATTTTAAAGGGAGGTCTGTTGTTAAAAAAAGACATGTTTATGCAGGAAGTGAATTCTGCTGCACCATTTGACGACACTAGACTTGACAGCACACTGTCAGTCACTAATAATAAATGGATTCTAGTGATGTGACAATTAAAAAAATTCCCAGACTGTTAATGTGACTATACGTAATGAAAATTCATGCAATCATCTAGTCATATACACTGAACAAATTCCATTTCTGAAACTTAATGGTGTACCTTTCTTCTATATAAAAATGGATGATTCCATACTAAATTCAACTGTTTCAATCTTCATGATCATAACTCTTTCCATTGAAAAGTCGTTTGTGTTCTATCAGTTGGTGTGATAAGGAAATTTCTTTTTGTAAGATCTGCAAACATTACGTTCTTCATTTTGTTTGTCACTCAAATGAACCCAAGAATGAAAACGAGGAGTTCTATAAGAATTAAAATATCCACCACATTCATCACACTTATATCGTCCAGTGTGGATGACCAGATCGATTTTCCGACAGTTATGCCTTCTCACTTCAGGTCAGTCTTTTCGTGTTCGTGCTGGACAACTCTTTCCTGCCTCTGTTATTTAGAGAATGGTATGCGACAGAGTGGTATTCTCATTGTCATCCCTTTTGCCGTTGGGATCAACCTCATTCCCCAGAAGCCATTTTGGCTGAGACATTGTTTGTTGATGACTTTGGCCTTTACTTTTGGGCCGCTCTTATGCAGACCTGTGAGTGGCAGTTGTAGCCGGCAATTAACAAGGTCCAGAGCTGGGCAGTCAGTAATAGTTTCTTGTTTTCTCCAGAAAAAACAGTGTGGGTGTCCACTTTTGCTGTCAGCAGAAACTGAACCCACATTCCCCCTCACAAGCTTGCACTTGGTACAGGCACTAATTCATGCGGTCTTACAGCCATGTTTCCTAGGTCTGGTGTTCGGTTCAAGTCGTGTTGGCTTCCACACTTGCACCAACTTAAAGGACGGGCTTCCAGGCACAACATTCTCCAGTTTCTGTCGGGTGCAGATTGGACTGTCATGCTGCACCTCTACCAAGCCCTTGTCCGCTGCATGCTTGACTGTTCTTGCATGGTTTATCGTTTGGCTAGTGACACGAACCTGCAGATGTTAGACACTGTGCCTGCGTTTGGTGTCTGGGGCTTTTCGAGCATCTCTAGCAGTCAGTTTCTATGCTGAAGCCTCGGAGCCATCTTTGGCAATTTGCCAGGAACAGCTAACCATCCATTAGGCTGTGTGACTGCTTGCTGTGCAGTCCAGTCATGCTTGGCTCATGGTTATTGGAGAAGAAATGCAGACTGGCAAATATGGGGTGATTTCTGTGATAGGCTCCAGCAGTCCTGTCAGGCGATGACCTTTGTCATGCCTCATGCCTTCAGGCTTGGGAAGATGCCAGTGGCCTCTTGGCATGTCCCAAGTTGTAATTGCAAGAGTTCCGGTGGCTGTGTTATCGGTATGTCATATATCGGCGGCTTTTCACTGATGGGTTCGAAGTCAGAAGTTGGCGTCGAACATGCTTGTGTGCGTGAGTGCGTGACTGCAACCCCTCACCTTCCTTCAGGCTATTCTGTGTTTTTGGCAGAGCTTCTGGCGCTCGGTGTGACTGTTGAATAGATCCTCGAACTTTTGGACTAACATTTTATCATCTTCAAAACATGACATCAGGGTCATTTCAAGACCAGACCACACAATCGCTTATCATATCCGCCCATCCCCCTTGGACTACAGCTACTTGCAGCACAAACTTCGTCCTCTTAAACCAGTTCAGTAATTCCGGTATAACAGTGTCCACGTGTCAAAATCTTCAAGACTGAATCTACAAACCGAAAATAGACTCAACCAGAGGGGTGGTGTATTGCATAAAGTATTTCACATGTAAATTTATTTGTGTGGGTCAGTGTAAGAGGCCCCTAGGGGCACGCAAAATTGATCATGGAGGGGCCCTATCAAAAGAAAATAAAAAAATGTGCTATTGTCAAGCATGCCAAGGATACCAACCATACCGTTTTAGTTAGCCAAACCAACATCCTATACAATAAACCAATAGACAAAATTCGAATGCAACTGGAAGCATACTCCATCATCGTAAACCACTGAAGAGTCATGAACACTATTAAAAACTTTCCTGTGCACCAACGTTGGAAAAAATTGTATGACAATTTAGACGTTAACATCATTTAAAATTTTCTTGCATCGTGGTGACATCACTAAACAAGATGGCCGCAACCTTGTAGGTTGGTTTGGGGTGGGAGACATTTTTTTTTTATCATTTTTATTGCTTTGTAAGTAAGTACCTTTCACTATTTCTTTTCATCATTTCTTTACTTGTTTGACCTCATACGCATTGTCTTTTCGTTCGTAGGTGAACAAGATGCCAACATTAGCGCCTAAAATTAAAATACTGTTGCTTTTTCATGTTCGTGTGAGTTCTTGCCCATTCCGAGGGCAACTGGATTACATTTTTCTCACCCATTCACACATTGGAAATTGTTTTTGAATCTTTACTGATTCTATGAGGGCCCTCAAATCTTTGGCGTCATACAACTCGTGGAACCCCTTGACACAGTGAATCCAAGCTCCGCTTCCCGCTTGCCTGTCCAGCAGAAGCGGCCATGTTGGGATAGCTGGGAACAAACACACCGATGTGGCATACAAAGGGGCTCTTCTGGTCCTCGTGAAAGAGATCTCAGCCTTGTTCCCTCGGAAGCCTTTCCACCCTACGTCTGATATTGCATTCTGCTTGGCAGGCATTGTAGGACAAATAAGTTGGCAATAAGTTGCGGGCTATTAAAGGCACTAACCAGGCATGGCACTCCACTTGTCGCCGCCAGCTGCCGAGAGGAGGTGGTGTTGGCCCGTAAGGTTGTTATGACCAATCTTACACATTGCTTCCTTTTGAAGGGCATACCCCTCCATAATGTCATTGTTGTCTCTGGCCACTTACGGTCCATCATGTGCTTGTGGAATATCACCATCTTGATGGTGTTCATCGCCGTTTCAATGTTCCATGAGACTTAGCGCATCATTTGAGCGATGAGTCCCTCCTGTTTGAGTTTTTTAGTTTTTGCTTGAGGTACGGATACATAAGATCTTGATTTGGGGGTTAGTTTAACACCTCTGTTATGTGTGGCTCTGAGTTGGTCTGGACCACGTTACCGTAACTGAGGATGGCGGTAATGACCTAGCTGTTGATGCACCATAAAGTCTCAATTCCTCCCCCCCCCCCCTTTCAGAAGTCGGGTAGCTAAAAAAAAACACTAAGACACTCGACAGTAAAGAAAGGGCATGGAACAATAATAACATAACCTGGAACTCCAACAAATACAGCAACCTCCAGAAAAGACTACGCAAAGGGCACAACTATATACCCCCGACCTCATGAAATGAATGTCGCAAGGTATGCCCCTGCCCCTACTGTTAGCACGCAAATAAGCAATACGTGAGACTAAAAATTGCCTATCAATGACTTTATTCTTACGACACTTATGCAGATTGTTTTGCACTCTATTAAAAATGAGTGGTTTACTCTTCCCAATTTTATCTGTACTGGTTAGGAGGGTAACAAACGTTGTAGCTGTTAAAAATGTTCCTCAAAACTTCTGGTTTTGCCCACTTAATATATTCCTATGAATTTACGTAGTAATTATTAAGAAGCCTACACAAATTACATTACAAAACTTGTGATCAATACATGATTAGTAATTCGCTAAGCAACCACACCATATTAATTTTTTTTTATTAAATCGGCTCGAAGTTCTAAATGAAGTTCTGTGTGCCGAGTCATATAAAAGCATAAACCAATATGCAAATACAAAATGCATGAACAAAATATGTTTCTTTAGAAGCCTACACAAATTGCATTACAAAACTTGTGGTCATTATATGATTAGTCATTCGCTAAGCAACCACACCATATTAATTTTTTAATGGGTTGGGGGTTTTAATGTTTTGGACATCAAAGCCTAATTTGTAGACTAAAGTTCGTAAATCAATGAAATGGGTTGGGGATTTTAACGTGTTGGACATCAAAGCCCAATTTGTAGACTGAAGTTCGTAAATCAATGAAATGGGTTGGGGGTTTTAATGTTTTGGACATCGAAGCCTAATTTGTAGACTAAAGTTCGTAAATCAATGAAATGGGTTGGGGGTTTTAATTGTTTTGGACATCGATGCCTAATTTGTAGACTGAAGTTCGTAAATCAATGAAATGGGTTGGGG
>JAHWFP010195431.1:11860-23572 GCA_023313725.1 Lithobius niger | reverse complement strand
GCAAGCAGTCACACAGCCTAATGGATGGTTAGCTGTTCCTGGCAAATTACCAAAGATGGCTCCGAGGCTTCAGCATAGAAACTGATTGCTAGAGATGCTCGAAAAGCCCCAGTCGCCAAACGCAGGCACAGTGTCTAACATCTGCAGGTTCGAGTCACTAGCCAAACCATAGACCATGCAAGAACAGTCAAGCATGCAGCGGACAAGGGCTGAGGTGCAGCATGACAGTCCGATCTGCACCCGACAGAAACTGGAGAATGTTGTGCCTGGAAGGCCGTCTTTTAAGTTGGTGCAAGTGTGGAAGCCAACACGACTTGAACCGAACACCAGACCTAGGAAACATGGCTGTAAGACCGCAGGAATTAGTGCCTGTACCAAGTGCAAGCTTGTGAAGGGGAATGTGGGTTCAGTTTCTGCTGACAGCAAAAGTGGACACCCACACTGTTTTTTCTGGAGAAAACAAGAAACTGTTACTGACTGCCCAGCTCTGGACCTTGTTAATTGCCGGCTACAGCTGCCACTCACAGGTCTGCATAAAAGCGGCCCAAAAATAAAGGCCAAAGTCATCAACAAACAATGTCTCAGCCAAAATGGCTTCTGGGGAATGAGGTTGATCCCAACCGCAAAAGGAATGACAATGAGAATACCACTCTGAGGCACACCATTCTCCAAATAACAGAGGCAGGAAAGAGTTGTCCAACACGAACACGAAAAGACTGGCCTGAAGTGAGAGGACGTAACTATCGGAAAATCCATCTGGTCATCCACGCTGAACGATATATGTGTGATGAATATGGTGGATATTTTAATTCTTATAGAACTCCTCGTTTTCATTCTTGGGTTCATTTGAGTGACAAGCAAAATGAAGAACGTGGTGTTTGCAGATCTTACAAAAAGAAATTTGCTGATCACACCAACTGATAGAGCACAAACGACTTTTCAATGGAAAGAGCTATGATCATGAGGATTGAAACAGTAGAATTTAGTATGGAATCATCCATTTTTATATAGAAGAAAGGTACACCATTAAGTTTCAGAAATGCAATTTATTCAGTGTGTATGACTAGATGATTGCATGAATTTTCATCCCGTATAGACACATTAACAGTCGGAGAATTTTTCTAATTGTCACATCACTAGAACCCGTTTATTATTAGTAACTGACAGTGTGCCGTCAAGTCTAGTGTCGTCAAATGGTGCAGCAGAATTCACTTCCTGCATACCCATGTTTTTTTAAAGAACAGACCTCCTTTAAAGTAATTAACAAATAAAGGCAGTGTCAACTGTCTTCAACTGTCTTTATTTATCTAATTTAAATCTTCCATTTTAAATCGAAAACATTTGTCTAATGGTGATCTTGATTTCATTTTCTAGATTCCTGTGACCAGGTCCTTGTTTGTCCGTACTGCAGCCGATATTTGAACGGTCGTCAAAGTTTCAGACTCCATCTCAACATTCATGAAGGGCTGTACAAGTGTAAAGTATGCGGCGTTTGTCTCAATTCTCCAAGAAACTTGCGAACTCATTCATGGTCCCATATGAGCCCAGAAGAAAAGCAGAGAGCCGGATTGCAAAATTTATGTTCAAAGTGCAAAAAAGCCTTTCCAACTAGAGTCGAACTTGATGCCCACAATGCAAAGAAACATCCAAAGTACCTTTAGTGTTGCGAATGACGTTCTAGTCGTACAATACTTGAATTCCAATCTCGCTAGAACCGGAATTGTGACGATCAGCTAGGGAGACTTGTTTCCTTTTTTTTCCCTCAGAAATAAAAAGTTTGAAAGTAGCTATATTCCGTAGCTGGTCAGTTGACGCAAAGTACGAAAACGAATTTTGGTGGATGATGCTTCGTCATTCTAAATAAATTTTTGTGTGGTTTTTCTCAGGTTACATGCATGCAATGCTTTTTAGCAAACCAGCTGCAGTAAGCACATTACGAGCAAGAGAAAACTCCTGAAAAGAAGCAATCTCTACCATACATGAACACTTCAGTGTATAAAGCAAAGAATACTTCTCTGTGTTAGTTAGACTGAAACTGAGTTAGATTATTTTAAAGAGGTATGGCAGTTTTAAGGTGACTGAAAGCTGCATAACGTTGGTATGTGAAATGCTCAATTCCCGAAAGCTTTTCTGGTATTGGCTGAATTACGGTTAGATTTGGGATATGCTTCCCCGAACGTACCCTAAAGCATCCAATATACCCTAATTGGATCTAATTTTCGCATGTAACCCTTCCTATCCATATGCTGTGCCCACAAAGTAACATCGAACGGATTCTACTTTAATTCTCTATATGAATGAAACTTGATGAATGTTAAAGGGCAATTACATCCTCTTTGACATGCATGTTTGACTTTTGGATCGCTTACACAATAACTAAACACAAGAACTGCGGTAAGAATACGTTACGTACGTCCGATATAACAATTTAATTACTGCATCACCAAAACACGGCACAGAGGTCGCCATTGTTTTGCTGGAACGTGTATAAATTAATGCCGACAGACGGATCTCTTCAATTTCGACTCGCAGCCGATTGAGATAGCATTATTGATTGTGAGGAGCTCAAGCGTCTGACGGCCTTAGCTATCCACTACACTGCCGGCCAGCTAAGGCCGCCAGACGCTTGATCTCCTCACAGTCAATACAGCTATCTCAATCGGCTTCGAGTCGTAATCGAAAAGTGACATCTATCGGCATTAATTTCTGAGCGTTCCAGCAATACAATGGCGATCTCCGTATCGTGTTTTGGTGATGCAGTAATTAAATTGTTACATTGGACGTAAGTAACGTATTTTTACCGCAGTTCTTGTGTTTAGTTATTGTGTAAGTGATCCAAAAGTCAAACATGCATGTCAAAACGGATGTAATTGGACTTTAATTCTCTGGATGAATGAAATTTGATAAATGTCTGCAACAATCTTGAAAGGTGTTTCCTAGTCCAGTGTCTCCTGTGAATTATTTAAAGGATAATGACCAAACCGAGGGCATTATAAAAGAATGTCAAAAGGTCACGCCAGCGACCGCGGGCATTATTTATAATGTTCCGAGGTTTTCGGTTGCTATACTTTATAACGCCCATTCATCCTACAACAGAAAAACACGATAACCGCTTCCTTCGCTCTTGTTGCTGAAGGAAAAGATCGTCTAACAATGCACAGACACGAGAGCGAATTCGAACCAAAAGTGCAACAAAGGCGGGCATCATGCCAACAAAACAATTCTGAGTTATGCCACCCTTTGTAGGCAACAATGGTTAAACAATGCTTAACGATTATATATATGAAAGCTGTTCCTTGACAACAGCGGTGGCCCCACAATTTCCAAAAAAGCCACAAATTTTAATTTTCGAAAGCAATTATAGCTTTCGTGGGCACCTACAAACAATTTATGCGTTTGTAGATGACCAAGAAATAACTGGTTTCGGGGTTTTAGCAATTGTTGAACGTATTAACCGGTTTTGGCGTGTAGTATACGAAAAAAAACCAGTTAATATGTTCAACAATCGGTAAAGCATTGTTTAACCATTGTCATATCTGGTGTTGGTATTCCTCAAATGGACGTTATATTTTGTATAGTTCATAGTTCTACTGTAGAGATTTCGTTCAGGATTATAATGCCTTTGGGGTGACCTCCTTGAAGTCTTAAATAAATGAAGCATACAGGTAAGCAGTTGACACATTATTTACATCATTCAGAGAAATGTGACCCGACCTGATGCATGTGATTATAATCTCACTAGAGGAAGCCCGTGCTATGCACGGGGCCGGTCATGAATCAAGTTTACGGACACATTTCCCGGGACATTTTCCGAGAACATTTTTCCGGCACTCTTCCCGACGACTTGTCAGATTGGTCGACCTCTCATGCCTGCCTCCTGTTTGCATGCAGGTAGAATCAGAGAGTGCATTTGGAATGCGGGCGCGAGTAGGGGAGAAGTGATTGTTCGGCCCGACGACTTGTCAGATTGAACCTTTATTGAGTTGATCGACCACTCATGCCTGCCTCCTTTTTCCATGCAGGTAGAGTAGGAGAGTGCATTTTCAACGCGGGCGCGAGGAGGGGAGAAGTGGTTTTCCTTTTAGCCTTCCTTTTAGCCAGCCTCCAAGATTATTATAAAGATGAGAGGACAAGATGATAAACGCCGGATTGTATCACCAGGTTTTACAGTCCATAGCTCGCTTTCTCCGGCATGATTCCACTTCATTTCCATAGGCCCACCAGCTTAGCCTGCAAAATAAATCAAACTTAACACGTCCAAATTGGATAATTTGGGAGTGCATCAGTAGCTGTTTACTGGCAAACTGGGTGTACTGATTGTAAATGATTGTAACCAACATGTGAGTTTAGACTGCCAGTGTGTATTATTCAACAGCAATATCTGATCAACTGTCTTGTAACAATGTTAATAACGGTTAACACTTCAAACCTTCTCGAAACAATTCTTTAACGTTTGTGCAAAACCAGACATTGTGAGGCTGAAATTTGTGAGCAAGAAGAGAACATGTAATGTTTGTATTCCATTACCAGGATGAATAAAAAAATGTTATAGTTTTATAAGACAGTTTTAATTTATTCTTTATGTCAAAAGTTACACTGTTCAATTAAATTTTACTGCCGGTACCTTGCATTTTTACCTTTTCAAGTTTGCAATTGCTACACTACATACCATTAGCATGCCTTTATTTCTTTAGACAAGTGCAACTTCACTCAGGCGAATGCAAAGTGTAATGTGTTATTATGTATTATGTATATCGTTCCACCAGGGAAAGGCTGCCAAGGTTAACCCTATTAGCCAAGTTAATCGCACCGAATAATACTTTGGATGTTAAATGAAAACTTGAAGATTGCTACCGTTAGTAGCAATCTTCTAGTTTTCAGTTAACTTTCAAACTATTAGTATGTGCGATTAACTTGGCTAATAGGATTAACCTTGGAGGCCTTTCCCTGGTGGAATGATATCACTACCTTTAAAGGCCGACCGTTTTTGGAAACTTGGCGGGTTTTTCTACCAGTTTTGGTTTTGGGTGGATATATAGTAATAGCGTCGACAATGTTGTTCTGTTTGGGAATGATATTTCTGATGTTTTATTTTCTGTCTTTTTTGTTTAGGTAATTTTCAAGGAAGAGGAACATTTGCGTGTTCTCACTGCGGAAAAACTTTCCAGTCTCAAACTTCGCTCAAACATCATTTCAACGTTCATTTGGAGCGTTTTAAGTGTCATTTGTGTGGCAAATGTAGTGAAGCCAATTCCCTACTGCGGCAGCACTATGATTCACATATTCCAATTGAAATAAGGCGCCAGCAGATCACAAATTGCCCTTATTGTTCACAAAATTTTGAAAACTACGAGCAGTTTAGGAGACACTATTTAAGTCACCACGCTACAGTGTGTAATCCATAACCCAAGATTTTTTTTATACTAATATTATACCAATATGTGGAAGAAACAATGTTGGATAATGGTGAGCCCAAACGCAAACAATCTCATTCTTTTCTGTCCAATGCATTTTTTTTATACTGTCCAATGTTTTTTTTTAATGTAATGCCCTTTACCTTTGTATTGATGCGACCTTTGGCTCATATCGTATCTTTCTTTGTTGAACTTCTGTTTACTGATGTAATAAACAATATTTTATTGTCGCTATCACGGATGTTGTGGCTTCAATTTAGATGAAATTTGGACCCTAATTCTTTCCAGACTTTTAATTTTAATAAAGACGCAGAGTTTGGAGGTTGTTTTAATTGGATGCGTGTGTACGTGGTATTTCTATTACTCTTTCTCATCGTCAAGTCGAACCATAAATCAAGATGTTTACGAATGTTTTAGGAAGAAAGACTAGCTTTTTTGACGCGCACCCGTTAGCCATGGCGCCAGAAGGAGGGAGGGTCAATTTTGCTAGGTATATCCTAACTGAAATCCTAGGTTCTTTTACATGAGCACAAGACATCACAGGGCCCTTCTCTGCCCGAAAATGCCAGGGGTGGTTGAGGCCGGATTCGAACCCGGGATCTCTGGCACAGGAGACGGACATGCTAACCATCAGACCACCTTGCCCCATAGCAAGAAAGACTGTCAGATTCACCTTGGTGATTATTGGCAAAAAAGACACTTTTATTTTAGCCAGTTGTGCAGGCTTTGACTACTATTGTTAGAAAAACTCAATCAACGCAATGATATTGTTTTCACAAATCAGATTACTTTGTGTAAATGAAGCGAATTCAAATGGTAAAATGCCGCTCCTATAGTTTGTCCCACATTATGTTTTCAGAAAACTGGCCGAATGACGACTCGTTTCCTTGGACTAAGAGTGCAAAAACATGTGGATATCACACTTGGAGACTCTACAAAGTTACTGTTAGAGTTTACGAATGGGATGTTTATGGATTTTTGCACTCGTAGTGGAAGAAAACGTGGCGTCATACAGTCAGATTTCTGAAAAGATAGTGTGGAACAAACTATAGAGGCAGAGATATTCCACAAGTTCATACAAATACAACAATTTTAATTTTCGAAAGTCCATGGGCCTTTCTTGGTCACAACAATTACATAAAATTTCAATAAAACCACAGCAAAGACCAAAGACTTTCCAAGATGGCGTGCGTCGTAGCGTCGTAGCGTCGTGCGTCGTATTTCATTTTATTGAAATATTATGTAATTGCTGTGACCAAGAACGGCCCATGCACTTTCGAAAATTAAAACTGTTGTGTTTGTATGAACTTGTGGAATATCTCTGCCTTCAGAAGCGGAATTTTACCATTTGATATTGGTTTCATTCCACTTGGTTCCCCTCCTTCGTGGAATTAGAATAGACCACAATTAATGTAGTTTGACACAATACTGTTAAACTACACACAATATCATTATAATTCTTTATTTTGTATGAAAAAAAGGTTTGCCACTTTTGTATATGATTTTTTTTTATATTAACTAAAAAGAATTAAAATGGATGCTTGCTACTTGTAGTTCAGATTATTGCTACGATTTTGCATTATCTCTATGAATTAGGTCCGCCTGAGCAAATGACAAGTCACACAGCCTAATTATGATTTGCAATAACGAGTACTAATTTTCCTTATATACTCGTTGATCCCAAAGAATGTCTAAAGGAGTAAGAATGATTAAGAATAATTCAGTATGATCTAACGCGAACAGAAACGATGACACTAATACACTAAGGCCCCGAGAGTTGCACTTGGAAGAATAGCCTACCACTCATGGTTAGTAAAATAGAATGCACACAGTCTTATTGACTAAAAAACCTAAATTTAGGTCCTCCAGTTTTCGAGGACTTTTGGACAGCTAAAAACTTCCTGGATCGATAGTGACTTGGCCGTGCAAAATGGAGTCGAATTAATTTTCAATTGTACTTTAATTTCTATCGTTACATTCTTTTTCGTGATATCCTTACACTGGGACATTGTTGTTGTGACATGGGACATTGTTGCACTGGGACATTGTTGCAATGGGACATTTGCATTGTTGTTGATCCAGGTAAAAATAAAATCTGTCAACAACAGTCTACGAGGATCGATGATCAGAAGCTGCGGCAGCATAAAATTTGTGCAATAAAACAAGTCCAGAATTGTGAACAGTGAAGCTAAGTTGATTTTTTCAATTTTTTTTTTAAGTAGTGCTGCTTCTGCTACGTTATTGTGTGATCTTTATGAAGAACTAAAACTGTCAAACTTCAGTGTTTTTAGATGGTTGGGTGGAGAAACTTGAAAAGAGCTTAAATAGCTCTTAAAAATTTACCACCCAACTAATTAAGTTCCAACTTGACATCTTTAAAAGGGCTTTAATAATAATAATTTTGAAGTTAGGTGGGAGCATGACTACTTAGGTTGAGTAATTTTTTTTTAACATTCATGCTTCCCATTTGGCGTACAACATTCAGGAGGTCATAAAACCATGGATCCTCGTATTATCTGACAAATAGCCTGTGGCGAATGAACCAGCTCAATTTTTAAAATCACTAGGCACTTCTGCAGGAGAAAGCAGTCCAGCAGAGGGAGGAAACCCCTAGGGATGCACTCCGTGAAACCTTTGATCCGCGGCCCATCGGGCAAAGATAATGTCCAGAATAGGACAGAATAGATCCCGAAGGAGCCTGGTAGTATCTCAACAAGCATAAAACTGGACTGATTTCATCAAGCTAAAAAAAGCAGAAACCACTTCTATTTTTGGACTCCACTCTACTGAATGTTAGGCACCCATATTTAGACCTATTAATAGCAGTTATTCACTTGAAATGGACCTCCTATCGCTCATAGAGATCTCTAGATAGACTGTTTCGCCCTTCTTTGCACTCGTCAGTAGAGAATACTCTGTGGATGAGAACAAAGGTACCTTGCTGGGGTAATTTAACAAGCACAAAACTGGACTGATTTCAGCAAGCTAAAAAGCAGAAACCACTTCTATTTTTGGACTCCACTCTACTGAATGTTAGGCACCCATATTTAGGCCTATTAATAGCAGTTATTCACTTGAAATGAACCTGCTCTCACCCATAGAGATCTCTAGATAGACTGTTTCGCCCTTCTTTGCACTCGTCAGTAGAGAATACTCTGTGGATGAGAGCGAAGGTACCTTGCTGGGGTAATTTCAAAAGCACAAAACTTGACTGATTTCAGCAAGCTTAAATAAATAACTGCCAATAATAGGCCTAAATATGAGTGCCTAACATTCAGTAGAGTGGAGCCCCAAACAAGCAGTGGTTTCTGCTTTTTAGCTGGCTGAAATCAGCCCAGCTTTGTGCTGGTTAAATTGACCCCAGCAAGGTACCTTTGTTCTCAACAACACAGTATTCTCTACTGACGAGCCCCAACAAGGGCGAAACGTAGAAATCTGTATGGACGAGAGCAGCTTCATCGCCTCTATAACTGGTAGTCTCTCACACTGTACTGGTAGAGCCATAGTATGACAGTGACTTTACCGGGGTACCCATGCTAGTCATCGACCAGATCAGCTTCTTCACTTAACTAGGCTGAGCTATGCCACCTTGCTGGTATGACGACAACCAATATAACCAGACATTGTATGATCTCCGGAATATTACGACGCACTTCTGAAGAAGAAAGCAATCTAGCAAATGGAGGAATACCTCAGGGATGCGTTCCGTGAAACATCCGATCCGCTGACCACGGGACCGAGGTAATGTCCAGAATAGGCCAGAATAGATCCCATAGCTGTTGAAGGGGCCTGGTAGTGTCTCACACTGGCCTGGTCGCCATGCTGGTCATCGACCAGATCTGCTTCTTCCGGCAACTGGGCTGAGCTCTGCCACCTTGCTGGTATGACGACAACCAAAACAACTACATATTATATGATCTCCAGAATTTTCTCAAATAGAAGTAGTCTTTAGTTTTTAACTTTATACATTTTTTCTATTCTTTGTTTCATCTAGATCTAACTGATAAGTTTTCATAAGTTGTAACATGTTTGGCGAATAAAGGGCGAAATATTTTTACTAATAAGTTTCAGACTTTATAAACCTTGGATTCTTTGTAGTTAGTACGTGTACAGTATGGATATAGCGTAATCAAACATGAGACACTACCGTGGAACCCATTGATAAATTGTTGATTGGTGACTTATTCCAGGAGAGCCTGGAAAGGCTAGGCCTTGAAAATGCTCGAGTTACGAAGAATCAAATTCGATATGATTCTAACATACAAGATCTTTCAAGGTCTTATCTCCAATGACCTCCCAATTTCTGATTTGGCGCAACGCGAAATTAATATGAGGGGCCATAAATGGGAACTTTGCTCTCTTGTAGCGCATTTAGACTGTCGCCGGAACTTCTTTTTGGTCAGGGTGGTAGGGATACGGAATTCCCTCAGCGATGAAACAGCATGTGCAGCCACTGTTGCTGGGTTTAGTAGATTGCTGTATACTAACGACCCTAAAAAATTCCTTAAGCGTTCACTACCCGTGGGCAATGGTTAATCCTTGATCAAATAAATTGGGAGCAATATAAATGGACTCCCGTCTCTCTTGTTATTCCTCCACTCTGGTGGAATATGCTGTTTCTTTATTTCTTCTTATTAGCAATACATTTATCAGGCTTCACTGTGAGAACGACTTCGCAAAGTTTGAGCCTCACTCACTTCATATACATAATGGCAAAGCCAATGCTTAAAAAGTGTGTCGACTCAAGAAATCCTAAGGCTGGTCGTGACTAGACTTTGGTCTGGCTTTGGGTTATTTGTGCTTATTCTTTTAATCTGAATATTTTAGAATGAGAAATAACCAGTGGCATTGTCGGGGGTGGGCTTTAAAATTTCTAAAATATAAAATTGTAAAAACCTTGCAGAAAGCCTGTTTTTAATCCCGTTTTCAGATTGCACTCTTGACACCAAACCACCTTTTTCCTGCAAATTTTGCGTCAAGAACTTCAAGTCTTTTGCTGCCTGCAAGCGCCACTTTAACATTCACTTGGAGAGATTTAAATGCATTGTGTGTGGGAAATGCTGTGAAAGCAATGCTTTTCTCGAATATCATATAGACATCCACATGCCACTGGAAGTGCGATGCACGCAACTATCACAGTGTCCAGCTTGTGGAAGACAGCTTGTGAACTATAGTCTCCTAAGGATACATTACTTACACCTTCACAACAAATAGCATTTAAAGGACACGAAATAGGTCATCGTAAATAATAGGGTTGGAGATCAGATAGATAGCGATAAATAAGTAGCTTGTGTATTTATTGATGCTAGTAAAATTTTCAAAGTCTTCTCTAGTGCTAATAAAAGAGGTTCGTCAGTAGCTAACACAGTGCTGGTACCAACATTTTATATATCGTCATCAGACCTGGTACTACTCGGGAGAGCCAGAGGATCAAGTTGAACACTGAAAACCTAATTTAAAAGATTAAAACCATACGAGACTGGACTAATCAATTATCCAGCACAAGTAAACAAAGAATTAAACTCCTTAAATTTGTACTACTGTAAACCTCATGTAAGACACGGACAAAGAAGGTAACAAGAAAAATGACTAATGAACCGAAACAGAAAGGGGGAAGGACAAGGACTAGAACAATATATTTTTTTTATTATACACGACGAACATTGAAACCTGTAAAGGAGTGAAGGCACAAGCAAGGAACCAACAACAAATATTGTCCATTCCTCTCCCTCCTCGTCTTTTGTCAGTTCCTTACTTGTCTTTCCCCTCCCCTTATCGGCTTTAATGTTCCTTTTGTTTAATAAAAGTTAAGTTTTTCTCGTTCTTCCCCCTCTCCTGCTTGTAAGGCGGGAAACAAGAAAAATGACTAATGAACCAAAACAGGAAGGAGGAAGGACAAGGACTAGAACAATATATTTTTTTTTATTATACACGACGAACATTGAAACCTGTAAAGGAGTGAAGGCACAAGCAAGGAACCAACAACAAAATATTGTCCGTTCCTCTCCCTCCTCGTCTTTTGTCAGTTCCTTGTTTGTCATTCCCCTCCTCTTCATCAGTTTTAATGTTCCTTTTGTTTAATAAAAGTAATTTTTTCTGGTCCTTCCCACTCCCCTTCTTGTAAGACGGGAAACAAGGAAAATAACTAATGAACCATAACAGGAAGGAGAGAGAAGGACCAGAAACATAATTTTTTATTAAACACGAGGAACATTAAAACCTGTAAAGGAGGGGAGGCACAAGCAAGGAATCAACAACAAATATTGTGCTTTCCCCTCCCTCTTTCTCTTCTTTTGTC
>JAHWFP010195431.1:0-11850 GCA_023313725.1 Lithobius niger | reverse complement strand
CACAAGCAAGGAACCAACAATAAATATTGTGCTTTCCCCTCCCTCTTTCTCTTCTTTTGTCAGTTCCTTGTTTGTTCTTTGATTCATTTCCTTGTTTCTCCCATGGTCCATAGCTTACGTGTGGTTATAGCGTTACAAATTAATTGAGTTTAATTTCTGTTTGCTTCAGTCTGGCATGGTTTTAATCTTTTAAATTAGGGCTCATGTTTTTTTTGGTAGTTAACTTGATGCTTTGGGTCACATTGGTTATACCAGGTCTGGTGACGTGACACAATAATGTTGGTCCCAAAACTGTCACTATGGTATTTTGTGGTTGTCAAGCCAAAGCTGTTTATTAACTGAACACTCATAGGAACAGTATGTTGTTTCCTTAAAACACAAAACTGCTGGCAAATTTGTGTTTTCCATGTGTGTCCGAAACTTCGGGCAAATCATAATAAAAAATTGTAGGAACTCGTAATTTTCTCAAATATAAGTTATTGATAAAAACAGCAGGCAAGTAGTTCACGAAAATGAGACACGATAAATCGCAATGCTTTGGCCTAAACCGCGACCATTATCAAGTGTGGCAAAAATATGTTTTCCAAATTTTAATATACCAAGCAGCCACCCAGGGCCGGATTAAACCTTGTAGAGGCCTGGTGCTTAAGTTTTAATGTGGCCCTATTCCTCTCCCCCCCCCCCCCCGTCCTGCGGAAAAAGGATTTTTTTAACAATAATTTCTTTTTGTAAAAACAGCATAAAGTATTTTTTTTTAAACTTAAGGCTGCTAAATATTAATTAAGTGATTCTCTGGACTGGCTAAAAAAAAATTAACGGTTGGGTTTTTTTTTATTTTACTTTTATCCGAGATTTTTCAGATGCGTGCATGTTTTTTATTTTATTTATCAAACAAAAAACTTCAGTTACTTATATTTTGTTATGGAGTGTAATATAAATGTTTTAATGCCTGGTACAGCACGCAAATGTTGCACATTGACAAAAGTCTTTCTTTATATCCAAGTTTTTACTTGTGACAAGCCTCTGAACAGCCCTTAGATTTGTTTCAAGGCCATCATGCGATTGGAGCAAAAAGTACATCTGGTCATCGGCTCCAGGAACAGATTGGTGAAAGAATTGGAATTTTTTTTAGACAGTGTCGTCTAAAATATTTCATGCGCTAAGAAAAAACGCTCCTGAGAACCACTTAATTAACTTTAAGCAGTCTAAAATAGTACCTGCTTTATTTTCCCATGACCGTGAGGCCCCCTTGAGGCCTGTGGCCCGGATGCTTCAGCACCCAAAGCACCCCCCTTAATCCGGCCCTGCAGCCACCGGACAAGAGAATTTAAACGTTCATTTGCACTCAGACAGAATTGAGAAGGCAAGTCACAAAAAACTAATTTTGTTGTAATGGTCGTTTGCAGACTATATTGTACAAGTACATCTTTGTTTGGTGTTATATGTGTAAATGAATTATTTGAAAATTCTTCTCCTGAATTTAACAGCTGACTATGTTGTAGTAATCGTGGTGGTCATCGTGGCTGAGCGGTGAGAGGGCTCAGCCTGGTTGCTGGAGGTTCTGGTCGACCCTCTGGAATGGGGACCGCCAGGACTGCCGGCCAGGGTAGCATGAGAGGCTACCATGCTCCTTCAGCGGCTATGGGATGTATTCTGGCTAATTCTGGACAATCTTTAGGCCCCGACGATGATCGCAGGTTTCCCGGATCGAATCCCCGGGCTGGCACCTCCCTTTACCGGATTTCTTCTTCTAAAAAAATCTGGTAATGTGCAAAATTGAGCCGGTTCATCCATACAAGCATAATTGCTTCGGCTGAAACAAGGCTAAAAAAAAATATGTTGGTTGCTTGCATAAAGTGAGGTTAATGTCTCTGATGAACTGGTTAACTAAATCATTCCACAAAACTATTCGACCATTCCGAGAAACACCAATTCATAAGCATGTTCACAAGTGAACATACTTTTGGGGCTTCTCGGAATGGTCGAATAGTTTTGTGGAATGACTTAGTTCAATCAGTTCATGGGAGACATTAATAGGTAACACGCACACTTTACTTCATTATTTCATTATTTTTATGGCCACAGTACAATCATCTGATAAGTATCGGAAGCAAACACCTTACAAAACGCAATCGAATGACATCACTGCAATAAACAGGCCCAATCGGCTAGATTAGTGATAAATAACCTATTCATATTACCTTTTGGACTTAAACTTCCTGAACGAGAATTGAACCCTTCACCTTTGAGACGAAGGCCGTACTGCTGATCCATGCTGACCCATTCTGAAATCTGATAATTTGTTCATATCGTCACATGCTTACCGCTAATCTGATAGAGTAGCATAGCATTCTCTTATCGCTTAATTTAGACTAAGTTCTATTAGCCATGTCAGTGTCAACACTTTGTTTTATGTTCAGTTTAGCACATTATACATTCCTTGTTCGTTGCACATTACAATCTTAATAGAGAGCTTCCCTTTTCGTGCAAAATTTACAATCGCTCATTCAAATCCAAGACTGCATGTAAACATCACTTCAACATCCACCTTCAGCGATTCAAGTTGTTCATTAGCTGTAAATGTTGCGAAAGTCATTCAGCATTGCAAGGCCATTTCGACAGTAACATGCCAATAGAGGGGGAAGGGGGGGGGGTTTAGGCTTAATGGTGCGTTGACAGCAAGGTCATTAGCGACAACCTTAGTCACGGTGCAGCAGTCCCGGTTGCCACTGCACCACACACTTACAGAGGGATGGAACAAACCCCAAATCTAGATGTTATCATAGATCTGTACCTCCTGCAAAAATAAAAAAAAACCCGCATAGGACGACAGACTTATCGCCTAGTTGATGCGCCAGGTCGCGTGGGCAGATGGAAACGGCGACGAACACTGTAAAGAGGTGACATTCAACAAGTAAGTAATGGACCGTAAGTGCCCGTCGACACCAATGACATTCATGCCAATAGAAGTGAGGAAAGCCAAACCATTGATATCTCCAACATGTAGTGATCAGTTTGGGTATTGTGTACTTAGTAGACCTTTCTAGCTAATGCATAAAGATTCGGCTGAAGCCTCTTCACGGTCATATTCCTTTACAACACTTGATGTATTCTTAGCCCAGTACTTTTAATGAGCAGCACATTGACAGTAAAATGGCAATGCAGCTAAATACAGTATGTTTTCTTTCAATTTCACATACATGTAAATACATCTTATTCTGTCACCGTTTTGTTTCATGGAAACCGAGAACGCTACTGGTGAAACACAGTTAATATCCAATGTTTCAAGCAAAAATATAATAACCAGCCAAACTAAAATCTACGTCAAAATGAAGAAGAAGCAACAGACAAACGACGTCGCTACAACAAATGATTTGCTTCAAAAGGCAGCTGTTTGGCGCATCAAACATTGCGTTATTACTGTGCTTGACCTGCAGCATTTTTGCCTTTTGTGAAACTTGGTTATTTATACATTTTATGATGATGCATGTCATGCTCAACTTGGTTCGTCAGTTTGTTTAAAAATGCGTTGACGTTTGCCGTGATTAACCTGGTTATCAGTTTGTTAAAAACGAAGGCTTGGAAAATTGGAAAAAAAATCTCGACTTATGGATGGTCCGTCATCCTAATACCTTTGATAATCCTGATTGTACAGCAAAAGGGGCTCTTTCTGGACCTATCGATAGGAATGTCTGCCTTATTCCCTCAGACACCTTTCCAGCTGTATGGCTGAGATTCTCGCTTGCTTGGCAAGCCTTGTGGTACAAACAAGCCTTGTGGTACAAACAGGCTGTTAAGGGCACTATCCACGAATGAAACGTGGCTTTTGACTACAGTCGCGGAAAGAGGTGGTGTTACCCCGTTTACGTATTGGGGGATGAGGCTTAATGGCGTATCGACACCACCTTTCTTATTGATGCCTTTTAAGGGAGGGGGCGTTATAACTCCTCAGTGTCGCTGGTCACTTACGATCCGTCACCTTCTTATTGATTGCCACCATATTAAGGATGTTCGTCGCCGTTTCCGCCTTCCGCGAGACGCAGCATTCAATTAAGCGATGATTCTGTCTTCCTGTGTGAGGTTTTTCAATTTTTGTAGGAGGTATAGATATACGATAAGATTCATATTTGAGGTTTGGTTAACATCCCTGTAATGTGTGGCACAGTGGCATCCCGGACCACTGTACTGTGACTGTGGTTAGCGTTAACGACGTAGCTGTCGATGCATAATTAAGCCTCAATCCCTCTTCGGCTTACTTGTAGGAACACCAGTTGGGTGGTAGAAACACCGCTTCCCACCACCAGGGAAGCGAGAAGGAAGCGGTGGTGGAAACCCTGCTTCCCTTTCACCAATTGGGTGGTGGAAACAATTTATTTATTTATGTATTTATTTATTTATTTATTTATGACTGTGGTGAGGACCTATAGCATTAAGCGTACTGACACGTTTATTTACTTCTTGGTTTTATCTTCGGGTACTGTTTGTTGCGTTTATTCCTTTCACATTTCACGTTTTGTATATGTTTGATGCTACGATTTGTGTATTACATTTTTTTAAATGATGTAAATAATACGACCAGAAGTTTAAATAAAGATTCAAGTGTAAAAGTTGGTACTTTGCCTAAGTCGACAAATTTTTTTATCCAATTGGGTATTTAGTACATCTATTCTTCTTTAAATTATTTTCTTACTGAGCTAACCTGTTTGGGTAGCCTGCCATTTTCTTATCACTGTTTACAATTCGACTAAGTTAGGATTCATTGTGGACCCAGGTGCAGGAAGCCTTGTGATGTCCAGAATAAGCCAGAATAAATCCCGTAGGGAGGTTGATAAGCACTCTCAGACCACCATCGCCGGTACTAACTAGCAGAAACTTAACGAGGATCCCATTACCGACAAGATGAACTTGTTCAGGTCAACGTTATATGAACTTTATCTCCAAACCTCGGAAGTTTCATTGGTAATCTTTTCATTGAGGAGGAAACAGGCTTGCAAGGAAATGGAAGTTTAAATGCTAACAGTGAACATTAGTGTCATGGCACTGTTTGTTATTGGGGTATAACGTGTGGTGGAGTGCATTCACACTTAAAAAAGTGTGGGGGTATTGAACTTTCAAAGATTAGAATTAATTCAGGTGGCGTGTATTCACACTTCAAAAAATGTAGAGGTATTGAACTTTCGAATTTAGGTGATGTGTATTCACACTTCGAAAAGTGTGGGGTATATTGAACTTTCAAAGATAAGAATTAATTTGACATAATTTCTTTAGTACCGTTCACCATTACAATCACAATTCAGAGAAACTAGCTGTACCCTTGGCATAACATACGGCGATCTAGCCGGTTCCCGCATACCTGAGCGAAATACTGTAGTGGGCAGTATGGAATGAAAAGGCTGCCCCCTACTTCCTCCTCCGAACCACCCTGCAGCCTACCCAGTTGTATGGTCTGATTTTCCCCCATGCCCCCCCCCCCTCCAACCCCTTTCTCGTCCCGCACTGCTTCCCCCGTCCCCGACCCGGATTCCCCTGCTCCCCCTCCATTTTAACCCCTGCTGATTTGTTTTTTTATGGAAGTAAATGTCTTTTTTTCAATGGAGGACGCTCAACTACCCGTTTCTCCGTTCTGATACCAAGCGCAATAAATTCAACAACGGTCGTGCATGCAGTGATTGTTACTGAACCAACTTTGAAACTCTCTAAGTCTGCTCTAAGAGGTAGCATTATTAAAGCAATATTTCGATTGTTACTGATTGTTACAGGCCACACCCGTTTGTTTGACATTGTCGGTCGCTCGCCCTCTTTCATTGTAGTGCATAATGATGAATTTGCTTGCCCAACTAAAGCGTATTATATATATATAGATTGATCAGAAATGAAGGATATGACATGACATGAATCATGTATCAAATTCTGAAACTTGTCAAATAAAATGCAACCTGAAAGCATACGTATCACGTCTTTCACTCAAAGTTTGGAGACCATTTATAAATCCAAGAAATGTGACAAACTTGGAATATTCACGTTTTTTTTATTAATTTTTTTTTATTAATTTCGGTTTCAGGTGGCAGGAAACGGTATGAATGCACAATTTGTGGCACAGTCTGCACAACCAACATTTCGTTCAGGAAGCACATGAACATTCACAGCGCACGATTTCGATGTTCCGTATGTGACAAATGCTGTGATTCAGTGTGGACCCTGAACAAGCACGAAGCTGTTCATCTACCTCCATCAGAACGTCACTTTGCACGTTGCCCAATCTGCAGAGAAAGATTTCCCAATGAAATCAATCTTCGAAATCATTTGAAGCGAACTCATAACAGTGTCTTTGTGGACTCATAGTTCGTGTGTGTGTGGTCATGTAGAATATGGTACTGTATCAGACTGATGTCTATTGCGCTTTTTAAAAATTAAACTTTGCTAGACTGGTCTTTTCAATTAGTGTGTAAATTATGGATATTGTGTTCAGGAAGAGTTTTAGGTCATGCATTCATTTCATCCAGTCTTGAGTTGGAATCAAGTAATATTCGTGAAAATGGCTGCCAATTTAGACACGCATGTCTAATATTATATTACTTTCAAGATACGTATTGTGCAGCTGAAACGGGTATTGTACACAACATAGTTACCTGTATTGTATGCAACATAGTGAGCATTTCGTTGGTTAAAAAAAATGTGTTCAAGGTAGCGAACAGTGCACGAAAAGCTCCATGCATTGTACGAGTAAAAACAGTATATCGGTTTAGGAATAGCCTAACCTTAAAATCGAACTTTATAAAACTGATTTTGTGTTTTTTCTTTAAAAGTCCTATTCATAAATTCGAGAGTGTTTAAAATGGTCTTTTGCAATTAAAGAGTGTTTAAAAAAAGTCTTTTCATAAGCACAGATCACCTGCTGATTTGCCTTTTGAGAATTACAGATCAACTTTTTCTGCTATCTTGATTACACTGTCTTCGCTGTAGGTTCGAGAAGCAAGGCACCTTGCAGCAAAACATTTACTATGTACAAAGCTCTGAAAAAGCCTATGAATCTTCACATGGCACGCTTCCTCTGATCTACGGAACAGCACGGACTAGCACATATAGTTTACTAATTTTAAGTAATAGTAATAGTAATAAATGGTGTCGGCCAATAAGCTAATAGCGTGTTATAAGGCTCAAGCGGCAGATGTTAAGGGGAAGGTTTTACCACCATCAGGAACAGTTGTTTTTTGCCGCATGAGGGAGGAAACCGGAGTACCCGGAGGAAACCCTCGTGCAACGGGCGGGAAACAACCGGAGAAAAACCCATACATATACACTTGCCTTCCCAGGATCGAATCCGGGTCGGTACGAAGCCAGAGATGTACAGCTGGGACCAGGGCGCCTGTTGAATCTGACGCCCCAGTGCTCGCAGCTACCCGTGCACTTTTAAGGCATTACAAGTGACTATAGAATTGTACCCCTCGATAAGTGCCTTGTGGCCGTTCAAGCATTGATGTACGAATTAATGTCGACTGACGAAGTATCAGCAGTCTACTGATACCTGGTTTACTGGTCACTGCTGACTTTGTATTCTTTCCAGATCTCATGCGTTATGTTTGTGATGAATGTGGCAAAACTTTCTCTCACCGTGAATTCCTCTGCAAACACGTCAACATTCACAGTGGAAAATACTGAAGGCAACATGCAACAAGTGCTGTGTGTCCATGTGGGCTCTGAATAATCATGTCATGACACACAGAGATGCACCGGATATATGTATTACTCGAGTGTAAAAGTTGTACGTTCGTGCATGCTGGCAAATAAACCAAAAACGAAAATTGTAGACATAATTCATCTTATATACCTTATTGAATTTATTTGTTAACTGTGTTTATCCACATTATGTTTTGTTTCAGTAAAAACTCAGTAAAAAAAAAAACCAATCAGGACAAACGTATAAAAACACTCTTGGTGACTTTTCGGTGTACATTTTGCAGCACATTTCTCCGACCAAATACCAATTTAACATTGAAAACCTTGACATGGTTTCTACAAAATACCATTACATTAAAAATTCACTTACTTAAATTTACTTATTTGATTTTTACATTGAACAAAGGCTTTCTTCTGCTGACTTAAGATAGTGGCTTTTTAATGTACTGGTGCCTATGCCATTTAAAAAAATAATGACAGGGTTTTTAACTGTTAACGTGTGTATTTGGGTGGGGGAAAATTGCATCGAAAAGACACTAGTTATTTTTAAATGTTTGCGCAGACCTGCTTTTTTTTATATCAAGCCTAGAAAAGGAATGCACTACTCATGAACTAAAAACGAAGAGAAACAATGCTAAAATAGAAGACTAAAAATAAATAATGTAGCGATTCGAATAGCATCCTGGGAGTTCAGAAGTAAGAGCAAGAATTTTTTCGGCTAATTAGCTACACTTTACCACATGCTGCAGCATCTGGCTGTTTCAAGGGTTTTGCTTGTTTATCATCCAACTGCAGTATTATTTCTCTTTAAGATAAACAATTCTAAAGAGAATTTGGCCATTGTTTAAAAGTATGGAAGCAATTAGTAAGCTTTAAACACTGGCCTTTACGTACATGATTAATCAAATTTAACGTACGTACTCCTTTTTAGCCTGTCTTTACAAGCAACTGTGATGTGGTATGAAATGAATGTTCCTCTGGTAAAGATGCTACCACAATGACTGAACAGTGTCGAAATATTATGTGGAATAATACCACCTGTACGTCAGGTTACTTTTTTTTTTATCATGCAATAAATCGTAAATTTACTGCTTTACACTTGATAAATATTAAATACAAGTGTGTTTTAAAGTCAGTGTTCAGCTACCAAATGTTGTATCATGATTCCTTATTTTGGACCTTTTCTGTTCGGTCTCATTCCTGCTCTTGGGTTGTCGGCAGGAAAGAAGTTTTAGCTGAAGCATTAAAGATTCTTGCATTCAGTATTGAATCGTTTAAAGAGAAAGAGGGTAGTACATTTAATTTAATTACCGAATTGCAAAAAAAAAATACGGTACAATCGCCGTATTCATGATTTTGGAGTTATCTATGTCACTTTTAACTGAAAGTGGTTCAATGTGGACACCCACCTCCTTTTTTTAAATTGTTAATATTTTTAATATTTTCTTGCGGCTTTTCCTTGTGATTCCTTGTGCTGTAATAACATTCCTGTTCATGTTCATGTTTCGTTATGCCGTAGCTTATGCCGTAGCTTATTTTATTGTTTTGGCTTGAAAACGGTGCCGTTCGGCCCACAGAAACGTCCAATTTTTTGTTTTTACTGTAGCACTGTCTGCTTATTTGATACTTGATATACCTTAGTTCGTATAATAGTACAGGTCACTTTATCTGAACTAACACAACTTTTTTTGTTGTTTGCAGGTTACCGCATTCGAAGCGGTCATCCATGCAGCCTCTGCACGAAAGTTTTTAGCCTGAAGTCATCACTTTACCATCACATGAACGTGCATACTAAGCGTTACATGTGTACCATCTGTGGTTATTGTTCAGAAAGTGGTGCTACATTAAAGAAGCATACTAAAATGAAACATGGTGGACGAGAAGAATGTAACTACAAGTGTTACAATTGCCGGCATTACTTTTCTTCTGAATTTGAGTTAACGTGTCACGTGTCAAAGTGCAAACTTAATGCTAGCTGAGTGTATCGGCCAGTTAAACGTCAGCTCCGGGAACAATGCTACCTTCTTATTGGCAGAGCGGAGCGAGCGAAGCGAGGGTAGCGTGGCCTGTAACGGACATCGAATTGCAAAATGTTGATTGATTGGTTAGTTGGTTGCACTTTTGTAGTCTGGATGGAGCCCAAACCAAAGTGCCGATTTTTATGAAATTTGCCACATTGCTAGATAGCCTCAAAAGTATTACTGATCTCGAATGTGTCGTAAATTGATCAATTATAATCTATGAAATTAAAATTTTTCGAATTTATCGATCTAACACTCACCATTGTAAATTTGGAATCCTGAATAGTTAAGGAATTCCGACTGTGCTGCTGGTGATCAAGTGAACTTTAAAAAAAACGCCGAAATAAATCAACGTAGCTTCCTTACAGCTAACAATCTTTTTTGGCATAACCCAACGAAATAATAACATTTGATTATAGAACTTTAACCACTAGAGGAAGACAAGCATAAGGAACAAAAACAGAAGGATACGTTAACGACTCGCATTCGTTTCATGTGAAATAGAATGCTTGCAGGGATTTAGCCAACATGGCAACCCAATTGGCGTTGACACTATCAACGGGAATCTCAAATGTGAAACATCAAATCGCCGCTGCAGGTGGAAACTGCTCATAGTAAACAACCAAATACAGCAGACTACGTGTGTATATCACAACACGGGACAATAATTTGGCTTCGTATAATTATTTTAAGATTCCTGGATTGCTATGGGAACTGGACGCTTCATCCCGAGTTGCAAGAATGAATAGGCTTAACCTCGAACGAAATAGGCCGAACTGTTGTAGTTTACAAAAGTAAAACGGGAGATAACAATTAGGCTTAAAATTAGGCTTTAGAATTATTTAAATGTTATCTTCACACCCAAACTAACACCGTCTGACCTACAATTGTGATAATTCTAATTTAAAAAAAAATTAGCGTGCGCGGTTGCAGTACGTGCCAGAGGTGTGCACTTCAACATTGTCGTGGGAGGCGGCGTAGGGAGCCGCGGATATTTTGAATCTTTTGATTATTGTGAAGTACTATCGTTACTGATGACTGTTGAGCTCGCAGTTAAATGCTTTATTGTTAATATTTTAAATCTAAGAAAGATACTCTGCAATAAATATAAAGAATGTAAGCATTATTGACGGTGGCACGTTCTTTGCCAGCTTAACTATGGCGGCTAACGTGGTATTTTACTGGCAGTGATGGCATAAAGAAGCTGCAAATAACGAAACAGGAACTAAATCTGGGAGCAAACGAAAGAATCTTAAAATTAATATGAAACCTAACCTACCTAGAATGAAAAAAAGCTACAATGTAAAAAAAAAAAACAGTAGCAAAAAGCTTCAGCTCAAATGTAGCCGCGTGAATATTGCCCCAGCATTTTAAAGACCATTAGCAAATATTGCAAACCCATTATAATGAGAGTAAATACAAATTTAAAATAAATTTCTCTCCGCTCCGCCTATAATAGGCCCAAAACCTGTTTCCTAGTATAAAACTGACTTGGAATTAATCTTATTATTAAAGTAAAAACCAGGCAGCGCTACAAAATAAAATAAAAACGAACAACGTTTCGAATAATCAAAATTCGTCATCAGGTTTATGAATTAAAATTTGAAAAACATGGCAGGGCCACTAAGTCATCACATGTTTAAAAGCAGAACACTATAATTTTAAAGGAATAAAATAATAAAAAGCCAAAAACCGCCATTTCTCCTCTCAAATTTCCACCAACGTGTTCTGACTCTTTTGAGAGCAGAAATGGTAGTTTTCGGTGTTTTATTATTTTATTCTTTTAAAATTATTGTGTTACGCTTTTAAACATGTGACGACTTACTGGCCTTGCCATGTTTTAAAAATGTTAATTCATAAACCTGATGACGAAAATTGATTGTTTTCTAAACGTTTTTTATATTATTTTTTGATTTTGTAGCACGGCTTGGTTTTTACTTTAAAGGGCAATTACATCCATTTTGACACGTATGTTTGACTTTTGGATCACTTACACAATAACTAAACACAAGAATTGCAGTAAGAATACGTTACGTACGTCAGATATAACAATTTAATTACTGCATCATCAAAACACGACACGGAGGTCGCCATTGTTTTGCTGGAATGTGTAGAAATTAATGCCGACAGACGGATCTCTTCGATTTCGACT
>JAHWFP010195429.1:0-16102 GCA_023313725.1 Lithobius niger | reverse complement strand
AAAACGGTATAAAAAAATATAAAAATCCATATATTAAAAAGCTGCAAGTGCTTAGGCATGAGAGCATAATCTTCAAGCAAAAGTTAGTTAAATACTGGTACCCAATTTCCTGGAATTTATGCCTACGACAGAAAAAATACTTCCCGACGTTAACAAGCAATACTACACAACTTGCGGTCAAAATCGACGATTGCACAGTGGTGCAAGCTTACACGCTCCGAAATTCCTTCCACTAAAGCAGCACCAACTTACGTAATACTAAATACGACAAGCTAACTTGAACAAAATGTCTTATTAAAATGAAAGCTTGGTAGGCTTTTCACATTGCCACACAACGGTTTACTAGATTTTTTTTTAACAAATTGCCAACTGCTATAGAAACTTAGCCTTGAAGAAGTAAGGGTTTTCCGCATTTCATCTCGTATAATGACACAAAAACTGGCTGCAGAGGATTTATTATATTGGTATGGACATTTAAAAAGGACTTTCAAGGACCAAGTACTGCTTTTTACATTTTTTAAGGACTTGTAAGGCCTTACAAATTGCAAAATGAAAAATAAGGACTTATAAGGTTTGTAAGCACTGGTACGAACCCTGCCAGCCTGTGGCCTGCCTAATGCCTTTTTAAGTGCCAATACCTAAACCAGTCTTAAAATACAGCAATGGGGGACAAAAAGTAAGCCAAACAAAACGTTACACACATGTTTATGCCTAGTTTTATTTTATTTGTGAAATTATTACAAAAGTTCAACTTTAATCAGAGAGTCTTGATTTCAGTTTTGTTTAGCATTAACAAAATAATACACCGTATTGCTGTTAAACTTGCAAACTCTGCAACAAAAGTATATTCATGTTAAAATATGTGACAGTATAGGGCAATATTATTTCACTCTTAATTTACAAAAATAAACAGTTTTATTAGGTCTTATTGTTTTAAAAAATTGTTGTTGTCTGGTACAGTACATATTTTTTTTTGCAAAAATACTCAAGTACTTGGAATAGTTTACCGAACTAGATTGATAATACATATAATGTACATGTAAGTGAAGCATAGCAGTTATGTTCCACATATTAATCTCTCATCATTCTTATAATGACCCGCAAACACACTTTAATAAAATGGTTAGGGAAATTGGTCTTTTTATATTTAAAATATATGACTACATCAGTGATGTATTAAAATCACCATGTTTAAGGTTTTCAATCAACAACAGGCCTATTAGTGTCAACAAACGTGACTGATCACAATGTTTTTTTTTTAATTGTCCACTGCTGCTGTTCTGTAATTCTTTCCCAATTCTTACGAGTCACAGCCAACATGTGGTATTGTAATAATTGACGTAATTTTTTTTTTATTCACACACAAATTTAATGTAAGTGAGGGACAATCCACCTAAATGTAGCACAGCTGGGATTATCCACTACAGGGACCTACTTGTGAAATACCTGTCAATATTTGGCTCGTTTGATAATTAAATTTTTCAAACCTACGAATTAAAATAAGACTTTCCAATAAATTTGGTTACATAGTTAGTTTGGAAAAATAAGGGTCCGAAAATCTGCACCTTATGCAAGCGGTAATATTTATAGATCTTAGGAATTTTCTATCTCTAGCTAAACAACCATAGCAGTTAAAAAGAACGTTAATCCGAATATTTCCTTTAAAACAGGAAAGCAAAAAAGCAGTTGTCCAAGGCTGCAATTGACGTGCAGGTACTGTAGTTTTTAATTGTTTTATTCATAGTTTTCATAGGTACCTTTAGTTCCAAGTCAGTGGTTTCGTCATCTTTCTTAGACTAAAAAAAAAGTCGGTCTACGTGAAACAGTGTAGAGAAACAAACACTACGTAATGTCAAAATAAAATCATACCTGGCTGCAATTATTGCTTACAACTTGCAAATTTACAAAAAAAAATCACTAAGTGCCATCAAAACCATAATTATTTCATAAACATTGACCACCATGCAGCATACAGCACACAACGGTTGCAACAAAATGAACCAGCTTGAAAAGGCTTGAAAAGTGCAGGGTAACAAAAAAATAAAATTAGGTTTCAGGCCCTAATTTGCTGGTGGTGTTTTTAAAAAAAATAAAAATGTGACCTGGCAAAAACACAATTTTGACGGCTGAAAATTGTTTCTTTTGCTGGAAAAATAAATAAACTGTTTATTTTTGCATAAGTTCCCCGAACGTTGTAAGTGAGGGGCTGCGCAGAACTGATGCGCAATCGGGTTGCGACGCCGATGGTCACTGAGCACCGAAAAACCTCCAGCTAGCACGTGGAGCCGACTAAATGTTATTAACAAGTAGCATGCCTTAAAAGGAAAATTAAACAGTGAATGCATCATTTGTAATGAAATCACTGGTTATCCTCTCTTGCCATGTGGACTGTGGAGGCCTCACTAAGAAAAGAAAAATTACAAAATATGTGTAACCTCTGTTTGCCACAAGTTATGAATTCTGGATAACCTATAAAACAATAAAAATTGTGTCAGATGCAAGTATACATTTCAAACAATTAGCAACATAAAGTATTTAAAATCTGCACGTAAAAGCGGGCATTTGTTAGAGCTTGTCCAGTACCACTTTTTCAAAATTAGATAACAATACTTGCAATCAAAGTATCAGCAAAACCGATTCGATCAGGATCACTGCACGACGACCCGGACTAGTTTTTAGAGTCGAAGAAAGACAACCTTCGCTTATCATCCATCAATATATTTGCTGCTGGTTTTCCCGGCAACAACGCATGCACACACGCTCATCTAACAGTTGGCCTCACTCGTACGGATTGTTCGACTAAATAATTACTGGCTCAAGACGAAACCGTACTGACTGCAGTTGGAGCCAACTGAACTGTCTCATCTGATCATAGGCCAAATTAACATATATTTTTTAAAGCATTTTTTGAGTTACTACGAATTGAAATATTCAACTGGAAAAGCTTTAACCTAGTGCCTAACATTGTTGTTTAGTCTGAAACTGTATTTCTATGAAAGGGTTAGCCGAGCCTGAATTGGAGTCAGCCATGTTAAAATTCGAATAATGCTTAAATGTCTATTTTCTTGAAAAACTGATATTTACACCTACCCTTCTTTTATCTTGATTATGTTGGTGCAATAAGCTATGAACACACTCATCAGTAACCAATAAGTGAACAGTAAATTAGACTCTTTTTCACAAAGTGGAGGTTACGTACACTGGTAGACAAATAACAAATGAATTCATTTGGGGATGAAAGGGAAAACTTTGTGTAATGTAAGAGAAATTACACAGTTGGTGTAGAACAAGCACACACAAAAAAAACTTACATAGTATTGGCTGCAAGTATCTAATGAAAATGAATTATGTTGACCCATTATCGAAATAATGGTAACGATAACACTATTTGTGTCAGTTAATCACTATACAGAACACATTTTTATTTGTTAGCTGTAAGCCTGTACTGAACACTTATTTCTCAGCATGTAGGTTCTAAGGTTGACTGAAGAATTTCTGGAAAAAAAAGCAGCAACATGATTAATACATGGTATAAGAGTGTGCTTCCTATAAATGCATAAAATATAATTAATAAAATGTAACATACATTGTGCATATGGTAATAAAATTACTGTTGCCCCTCTCACTATGTGGACGACTTACAAAAATGATAAGACTTTGATGAGGCATTTTTAACAAGCTAAAAAGCAGAAACTACTACTTGTGTGGGACTCCATTCTATTGAACGTTGGACATCCACATTTAGGCCTATAATTTCAAGTAAACAACGGTTATTAGTAGGCCTAAATGTGGCTGCCTAACATTCAGCTGAGGCCAGTCCGGTGTTGAGCTTGTTAAATTAACCCCAGCATGGTGCCTATGTTCTCATTCACAGAGTATTCTCTACTGACGAGCAGAAAAATTTATTGAGATGCATTATGCAATTCAAGCTTTTGCCGCGAGTAGAATTCTACATTAAAAAGTGAGTATTTGTAGGCTTTTAACTGAAAAATTAACTACACATCTTTTATTTTGCTATCATGTGTAAATAAATGGCTCGCAGCCCTTTGCTTGAATGAGGAATACCTGGGGAAAAAAAAAGCAGCAATGTGGTTAATAACGTGTTTTACCACATCGCCACCTTTTTTTTTGAGTATTCAAGCCCTCACAAAATATACTAATTTGTGTATGCATATAACCCACCCTTGCTGTAATATCTGTAAGACAGTTTTTCATCAAAACTAGGGCAATTCTAGACACTTTTGAAGTCATTTAAAGTGGCAGTAGGCTACACAACTACACAAAGAAAAGGCTTAGTAGCGATAATGTGGTAGGTATTATAATACCGTCGCAGTTGTCCGAAAATAATATGCACTTAGATGTACATAAGACAAACTAACCCAACTACACAACAATGTGTATAAGGCCACTATCAATACATAAATGCACACTGCTTGGCAGTACCAAATATCATGTAGGGCCACAGGAAGGTGTAAATCACACTAAATGGAAAGAAGTGTGTACCAGATACCTGTGTGTTAGCTTTCACAAGCTTGACAAATGAAAATTTCATTCGACAAGTCAGATTTTGGAGGAATGCCCATACAGTGGAAATGGAACCAGCCATTACATTCTGAACAACTGACAAGTTCCGAAAAGCGGCTATAATACTTGTCTCTGTCAACCTTAACAGAGTTTAAAAATGGCTGACGACAAATGCAATATAGTGTTAGACGTAGATTTCTGGCCAAAACTCTACTAACTATGCTACTACTACAAGGAAAGGGTGTTATGTTGCCAGCCTGAAAACAATGCTTTAAATGACACCTCATTTCACTTTGAATATAATTTATTTGCGTTACGTCAAGTCCAACAGCCAAAGAAAATGCATTAGCAATAGCAAATAGTCCACAGTCGTTTCCCCCTTTCTGCTTCTGCACTTGTATTGAGTTGACGATTAATTTTCTATGTGGTACGTGAAGCAAGTGAGCAGCTTGGTGAATGACATCGACAGGAGCTGGATGGTTCATGGAATCTAATACATTTACAGTTCCTGGCAAGCAGTTAATTGTTGAAACTGTCAGCCAATGTTGACAGCTTGCGGAATGCAATATTTGTATCATTGGTTCAGAACCAGTTACTGTAAATTTAAGTTGGGGGCCTAAAAAAGTTTCCTGAAAACCACTAATATTTGGATATTGTTGTTTTATGAGCTTTTGGGCGTATATAATAATATTTGCACTAAGCCATTGACGTGGATCTTCCAAAATAAGTTTGTCTTTTATGTCCATTCCTGACCTATCTAGCCATCCTACTGGTCCACATTCCAATTTTAATTTTTTTTCTGTAGGCATGTTTATTTCACTCTCAGAGTCAACTACGACTACAGGGCTATCAGTAAAATTTCTCTTTGGGGACAGTACATCTGATGCAAATAAAACTTCCACGTTTTTATTTAAGTAAGTTGTCATGACTTCTTGCTGCTGGTTGGTAGTTTTGCTTGCTGGTCTTTGTTTGTTTTGTGTGGCTATCTTTTTTTAAATTGGTTTATCAGAAGGCTTATTCGAAAATGTACTGAATGGTTTTTTGGTGCCCTTTGGTCTACCACGAGGATTTTTTACTGTTGGAATAATTAATGTGGGCCTTAATAATTTTAAAGGATTTTCTTGAGCCACAATAGTGTCAGCACTAACTAAAGGAGGTACCAATTCAACGTTATTTATACTTTCTGTAAAAACCATATCGCAGGGTTTGGGATCACACACTGGAGCGTTGAAAACCAAATCAACGGTATCATCATCAGGCATAACCACAACTTCATGACTGTTCAGAGAACAGTCAACAGCTTCAGAAGCAAAAGTAGGAAACTGCACACTAGGGTCGTCTGTGGTTGTTGATGCAACAGGATTGCATGGTGACCTGTCCTGCATAGATTTCAGTTCATATGCAGGTGAGCTAAAATCGTCAGTGGTAATTATTACGTTATCACGATTTTGCAATGCCGTAAAGTAGAATTCTAATTGTGAAAGTTTTTCATAAAAGTCTCTCATGCCGAAAGTTGAAAGTAAAGATGCAATTTTGTTTGTTATCACCGAAGCCTTATTGAACTTTTGAGCAGAAGTTAATGGCCGCAGCGAAGTTGCATCTGATGCAATATTAGTACTAACTAATAAAGTGTTAGTATGGAGAATTTCAGACTGCACAAAGGTAGATTTCCGCCAACGTTCAGGAACCATGTTGTCCAAAAAAACTTCTACTTTTGCATAGTTTCTAGCAAAGAATATGTGGGAACACGGCAACATGTACTGGCTGCTGAAACTACAAGAACACTTATCAAGTGACTCAGATAAATTGTAAGCTTTAGAGTTTCCCATTTTGGTAACTTCCACAGTGTCATTACTGGCCATTTCAAAATTACTAACGTCTTTGTCTAATTGCCAAAAAATTAAACGTGTCGCCTCGGGGCTACATATTGCAGAAACCAAAGCATGAACGTAATCACGCTTACCTGTATTAACAGCTCGAAACACATCCTGAGAATAGGCAAGTTCAACTTTAGAAACATATTCTAACAGACCTTTAAGTGAGTCTTGCAAGTGGTAACCAGGCTTGATAAAGCTTTCAAGCTTTTGGTTATGGCTTTCTACACGATTATTTGTATTGTTACCAAGGGTTGGTAAATTAGTTCGAAACGCTAAACTCCACATATCTTTGCAAGAGCACCAGTTGTCTGCAAAATATTGCTGGAAGTCGCATGGAGTAACACTTAAAAATTTGCTTAAATTATATTCGTAATCTTCTTCAGACATTGAATATACCATAGCGATGATAGTTGTCATTATTTCTTTCCTTGCCTTTAAAGGCAAATCTAATGAGCTAACCTTAGTTTTTAAATATTTCATAACATGCCACGTGCACAAAAGTATCTTTGCTTCGGGTAAAACTTTGTTTAAAACATTGATCTGCTTTTGGTCTTTATCAACCACAATAATCTGACATTTTTTAGCCTCAGGATTGAGCTCAACAAATTTTTGAAATGCTTTGTGCAGCATTTCTTCAGTTTCACACTGTACAAAGAAATAACAAACAGGCCTACCCCTGCCTTCACCATCCTCGCACAGAATAGCATACAATGGGAAATTCTCAATATTTAATTTGTATGTACCGTCTATCAATAATACATCAGAATACCTTTTAAGGAAATCTTTCATTAAACTAGTTTGAAATAAAATGAACATTAATTCTTTTTGTTCGTTAACTTCAACATGAACACTATTTCCAGCCCCCTTTGCCAATTCTTCAAGTTCATCTATTAATATTTCTGAGTTTGTTCTACCTTCAGTCAGTTTGGTTTTGATTCTAGCCCTAAAATTTTGAACATCTTTGGACAAGACTTTTTTACCAGTTGCTTCAAAAATAGTATCTCGTATTTGATTAGTACCAGCTTTATGCCTAACTAAAGCACTGTAATTTTCCCTTTCTTGTTGATTCAAAATTCTCTGTGCAGGATAATGTTCAAACAGTTGGGGTCCTACTTCATGGTTGTGTTTGTCAACAAACTGTGTGACAGTGTATCTACGTACAGATTTACTGTACTGAACTCTTGTTTTAACGGGGCACTCCTTGCCATTGTAGCGTTGCATAACACGTACGCCAGTTCCCCGGTGTCTCACTGGTTGCCCGTGTACACAGCGGTATAAAACAGATAATCTCTGCTTAGGATCAGAATTCGGAATATATTCCGATTTACGTATGCTCATTGCATGACATCCTAATCTGCACCAATCCTGAAAAGCCGCATTAAAAGACTCCCAGTCAGTGAACTCTGAACCCTCACTAAATGTATTTAGTGTACACTTTTGTGACTCCGACCCATTTCCGCCTCCATATTGAACATCATCGTTATTTACACTATCTGCAAGCGAAGGAGTGACATGAGAAGGGTAACCAGATGTGGAAAGGCCTGAGAAGCACTGCGGAATGACTGCAGGAGCAGATGAGAGACGGGTGACTGAAGGAGCAGATGAGAGACGGGTGACTGAAGGAGCAGGCGAGAGACGGGTGACTGAAGGAGCAGGCGAGAGACGGGTGACTGGAGGAGTAGACGAGAGACGGGTGACTGGAGGAGCAGACGCGAAAGGGGCGGCACGAGGAATGGATAATTGAGGGCTGACAAGAGGACTCTCGGGTAAACGTCTGCATTCGCATATTGCTGAAAACTGGTTTGAAGTGGGAACATTGTAACCAAGTGCACATCTGCATTTTGAAACTATAGAATTTGGGGCAATACACGGGGCAGTGTGCTTAGATAGATGTTGGTTGATAGTGACAGCGTTAGGTTTGGGGCAGGCAGCACGAGGGGAAGGTTTGGGGCAGGCAGCACGAACGGAAGGTTTGGGGCAGGCAGCTTGAGCGATATGTTCGGGGAGGACATCATGAGGCGAAGGTTTGGGGAGGACGTCATGCGAAGGTTTGGGGAAGGCAGCATGAGCAATAGGTTTGCAGAGGACATCATGAGGCGAAGGTTTGGGGAGGGAAGCACGGGATAGAGGTTTGGGAAGGACGGCGTTAGGTGAAGGTTTGGGGAGGACGGCGTGAGGAGAAGGTTTGGGGAGGGTGCCGTGAGAGGGTTTGGGGAGGGCGGTACCAGGCAAACATTTGGGGATGACAGTGCGAGGAGAAGGTTTGGGGAGGACGGTGTGAGGAGAAGGTTTGGGGAGCACAGCATGGGATAGAGGTTTGGGGTGGGTGCCATGAGAAGGTGTGGGGAGGACGGCATGAGGCAAAGGTTTGGGGAGGACAGCATGGGATTGAGTTTTGGGGAGGGTGCCATGAGAAGGTTTGAGGAGGACAGCGTGACAAGGTTTCGGGAGGACAGCATGGGATAGAGGTTTGGGGAGGGTGCTGTGACAGGGTTTGGGGAGGACAGCATGGGATAGAGGTTTGGGGAGGGAGAAGCAATCGAAAGGGGATGGCACAAGCCAAGACATACATTTCGAAAAAAGATTTGAAAAATACCTGTAACCGTCCGGTTTAATATGTCCATCTCTTGAAATGAAGCGCCGGCCCTGAAATTAAATACAAATTCTTGTAGAACATGAAAATTTCATCACAAACAAAAAAAAATAAACAGAATTGTCAGTCATAACTCGTTCTTCATGGGGAATTTTTCCATTAGGTATTTTCCTTTGTTTCGGGAGTTTGGATGGTTGTGTTCAGAACTGTACGAAAATCTCCGAAATTTGAAAGTTAGAATAGCCTATCACAAAATATGTTTACACCTAAAACAGCACCGAAGATTACTTTTAAACTTTTTTCGACATGGCATGTACAACGCAGACATTGGGAAACAATTTTTAGTATTACTGGAAACGTCAAGAGTGCTGCTTAATTCACTATTGTGAAGGTAGAATTCCAGCTATGTTCAAATACTCAACTCGACTATTCTGTTGCACTCAAATTAAATATGTTCTACTCGCACACCAATAAGTAGCACTAAGTTACGTGCAGCCAGTATGGTAGCAACTAGGCTATAGGTTAAGATTAAAATTTTTTACAAGTCGCCACTGGCTGGTTACCTAACTTTATCAGTTGCCGGTTGTACGTTAATTTATCGCAGGGTGTTTCTTTTTTTTTTTACGGTATTATTATTAAGAGAAAGCATAATGGGGGCCATAGTCTGGCAACTAGTTAAGAAAGTTTATGGTCGCCAGATCACAAAAATTATCGCCATGTGCACGTGACGAAGAGATCGACGATCGAGTTGTTGATGGCGGCGAAGCACTTTACTTTAAAGGCGCTGTTCTTCGGCGATGATGCGCCATCTGTCCCACTGAGATGCAAATTAAACAAGGATGAGAAAAAAAAGCCACACGATCTGTGTTTTTGGAGCGAATGCCAGCATGCTTACATCTGTTCGGTAGAATTTGTACGAAACCTGGTGGTTCACTACAACTGGCCCCCTCTCTCCTGTAGTAATAATGGACTCTTCCTTTAGCTCCTAGCACCTGCACAAGGCATCTCTCACATGGTCCGGGAATACCGGATCGAACTTTAGCCATTTTGATGAAGAGCAGATCAAGCAAAGTTTTCGCAAAATGATGGTAAAGAAAACAAAGCATGAAAATCCCACCAGCCTTGCTTTCATGCTCAGATGTTGCATTCTGGAAAATGAAAATAAACGAAAGGCCGCACCAAGCTGCCATTGCTTGAAGAGAGTGCTTTCGTTCCATGCTGCTATAGCATGATTGGGTTGCGCGAGTCCAGGTGAACGGAAGGGAAAGAACGCAGGCACCCATTGCCAAAAGAAATAGTCTTTCATCAGAGCTTTCGTCCGATGCTGCTATAGCACGACAGAAGAGAGCGAGAGGAACAGGATGCGACTGTGTCAAACGCTCCCTTAATAATAAAAGATGGCTCCTTCGCCGCTTATACAGGAGAGGAAGTACATGTGTACTTCAAGGTTACCGACCTGGCTGCATTTAGTCTAAAATCTTAAGCGGGAAATTGCGTTAGAGAATAAGAATTCTAAAATTGCAGGTAATGATCGTCGACAATAAAAAACAAAATTTCTTTGCAACAAAAATCAAAGTACCAGAGTTGAATTTTATAAGAATAACACCAAAAAAATCTGGAAACATTCAATAAGCACAACTATAATTTACCATATAATTTGGTAACATCTTGGTTTATGCAAAGTTTGTTTAAAGGTTCTGAGCAACTGGCTTAAAGTTAAAAAAAAAAAAAAACAGCACTGGTACAGACAGCCTTAAAAAAAAAGGGAAACCCACAAAGAAGCATCACTTAACTAGTCTTTGCTTAATGGTGATACACTGTAGGTTTATGTGTTAGTTTTCTTACGGTTTAAACTGAAAAATTAGTCCAAGAATGAAACTGTTGCAAACCTGGAGAGCAAAGGTATCCCAGTGATCTAAGAATGTTGCACCGTAGTCTGCAGCAAGTATCTTCAATCCCTGGTTGACCTCTTGTGCCTTCACGTTGATCCCCTCCAGCCAGCTTTCTTCATGGTGGTTCCTGGATCCATAGAGATTTGGCAGGCGTGGTAGAATTCCTGAAACAAAAACATCAGCTTCTGGACACAGCCTTACAGTCTGTTCCAAGAAGCTTCTGTACTGCCTCAGTCTCCCCTGGGCTTTCACAAGGTATATTATTTGTACCGACATGAAAAACTACAGCACTAAAATAGGGTGCACACTCTCGAACTTCTGCAAACATTTCCTGCACCTTAATTCCTGAAAAAGAAAAAATGTTAATGGAAGAATCCGTGTACTCTCCTAAGTACTTGCCTTGGGAGTCGCTGAAAATAAATGCCATAACTGTTAGTGTTAAAAATACAAGGAAACAAACTATGTAATCTCACAATATTCTATCACAATACAACTACAATCGCACGTTATTCACCACACTAAGTAATACTACAAAACTATACTAAACACTAAACTACAAAAATCACTACACACTATGATGCAAAACAATTGAAAGTAAATATAAGGCTGCCTTAATGGACACTGAACTACAACACTAAATTATTAACTACTTTCTAAACTACACCTACTTACACCCTTCACAAAATTGTACTGAAACGATACCAAAAACTACCATCGGAAACCAAAAATATACCACCCAATTCTGCAGCTCAGCAGTCTGGCTTCCCAGCAAAACTTAAACCCTGAAAGAGAATAAAACAGTATTATTACTTGACGATCTAACATTACTGCTCTTAATATTTTTTGGTCATAAACTACGATCAGATTGGCAACTAACATTGTCGAGCTTAAGTACTAAAGTTAGGTACATAATACTGCACAGATACAGGCACTTTAGATTTTATCCCTACTCGTGCAAAAAGACTGGTACCATAAATCGTGTATTAAAAGGCCAGTAGAAGCTAAAGCCCACCCCCTAAAATGCTGTAAAGTCAAAATCATGAAATAGTGGAGTTAAAGCCCACCCCTCAAATTGTCATTTTTCTTCGAAAAATTACCTAAAAGTTATATGATGTGAATAAAGATAATACTTGTTTACTGGCCCCATCTCTCCTGTAGTCATAATGGACTCTTCCTTTAGCTCATAGCACCTGCACAAGGCATCCCTCACCTAAGCCTCATTGAACGATCTCTGAAAGACCAATGTTTACATCCTTTTAATTGCAATGAAGAAAGAAGGCTGTAAACATTGGTCTTTCAGAGATCGTTCAAAAGCTTCGATTTTCTGTAATAGATGGCCAGAAAGGTTAGAAAATTGTTAATGCTTGATTTAAAGCCCACCCTCCTATTTTTGCCAAATTAACTGCATAAGGCCATGGGCGTTTAATCCACGATTTACGGTAATAACAGGAAAAAATGAACTTGGCTCCTGGTAATAGCAATTCAACCCACACCCACTGCTAAAACGCTTTGGTTTGGTGTCTGCTCTCACTTTTTCCCGCAATACGCAAAACACAGTAGTAATCAACAAATTTAAGAGCAGAATTAAATTTAAAAAAACAATAGGATGTGTGCTCACTGCTAGTCGCACTTTAGTCACCCATCCTGATGACATTAATTTGTAGCAAATTAATCTAGGCCTCAAACTCTGCATGATCAATTTGTGAAAATCTGCCAGACTTTCATTTTTCTGTGATAACTCGTGGTGCCATAGAAAGTTGTACTCTCTGAATATCTTTACTTACTGTACCTAGCGTATGCAGTAGCTAGTTTCTAACTTACTTTAACCTTCATGTAAGCACTCGGTAGTTTTAAGTTAACTTTTAACTAGGCTGGCTAACACCGTGTTTTATAACACCTAATGCATTAAGTATCTTGTAAACCAACATGGCTACGGTCAAATTCTTCTATTTTAATAAAACAGCGCTTTATAATTTTAAGTCTTCTTCTGATGGCAAACCTGGCTTACCTTTTATTAAATCCATCCATCACAGTTTGCGCAGCTAAGGGTAATATAGACCCATAAGCCGAACTTTTTTTGCAGGATGGCCTGCTTGTCACCAAAAATCGGCCAAGATTCCGCTAGATTTCGCTAGCCAGATATCTTCCCGGCCGAGATTCAGCTGTACGATTATTCGGCCGAGATTCGGCTAAGCTTAGGCTGCAAACGAAACTTTTACATTTTTTGCTTGTATGGCTGATGATAGAACTACAGTGGTATAATAGATTACTGTGGCATCCTAGCCTAGCTTGATTCTAGTACGGTCTCCAGCTATGAAAGTACTGTTGCAAAATTTGTGCAACCTGTTCGGGGTCTACTTAAAACAGTACACTAACAAATTTATTACACTTCTCAAACTGACAAAGACAAATTTATGTTAACATTCTTGTTAATTTTGTTTGTTTTGTCAGCCCTCTCAGCGACATTACCGTCAGAATAATAATAATATTTCAGGGTTCGTACATAACCGACGGAACCATTTTCAAGGCCTTTTCAAGGCTAACTTGCAACCAATTTCAAGGTTCTTTGTACAGTCGACTCTCAAAATTACCATTTAAATTCCAGCATTTTGTCAGATGTTGACGTCGGCACCATTGTGCTCGTAGTCTGCAGTGGTAAGCTAACAATAACGAACACATTATGTCCTCCCTCCCACCAATGGGCAAAAAGAAAGGAGGTATGCAGCGACTAACAGCCAGTAGAACTGTATTTGCTCAGCTACCCCTTCTGGCAAAAATTACTTGCACTGCACGGCACCTCTCTGTTTCTGTCTGCAGTCCAATCCTTGGGGAGCACCAGAAGAAATAGACTTGACTGACAAATTATTTCTACCGATTATTTAATTTTATACCTAAATTAACATCGCTGTATTAACCTTATTCCAAAAAAAAAAGAGTGCTGCAAACTTTGCTGCGGTACAGCATGAGGAAGGGCTTCCTTGGCAGGGTTGAAAATGTGGTCCAGATGATGGCGAGGGCCCCATAAGCCTTAGCCACGGCAGCCTGAATATGTTTGGAGAAATTCAGGTCGCGGTCAAGTTAACTCTTCTCTGTCATTGGCGTTTCTGGGCTAAGGCGATAGTCAGCCTGGTGATGTAGCCCACATTATTTTTTTCCTAAAATGTGTTTACTAACCTACGCTGCCTTCACATGTCAACAATATTACAAAAGTTGCTTTTTAACGAGAAAACAAGGGCTAGGGCCATTAATGTAATGACAGACAAACCTTTTCTTGTGTGAGGCAAAAATTTACTTTTCAAACTGAACGGCATGGATTACTCGTATTCGGCCAACAATTGTGTATTCGGTCGAATAGTGATTTTGGCCGTGCAACGACAGGCTAACTCGGTAGGATATGTGCTAGTTAGCAAAAACACTTTTATTGATTACTGTGAAACACTACAACGATTCAAAAAATGTCACAAGAATCACAAAGGCACACTTTCACAACGAGAATTTTCAACTACTAACTGTAGCTTCATCAGGCACCTTAAAGGTAAGTTCACACTGTTTACCTTTCGTTTTTCAGTCCAATACATGGTTTGAATTCGTAACTGCTGCTGTCTACTATATTTCCGGTCGATTTGCGCCCCCTTGCCCACTGTATCATGCGTGCTATTCTTTACATAGAATCTTCCACTCAAATCGAGCTTGTCTTGCAAGTCTTTCCCAATCAGGTTTGTAGCATTGGGAAATGTTGGGCCTTGGACATTCATAAGCGGGATCGCTGCCTGTTTTCATGCATCTTAATTCGCAATGGACTCAAGGCATCTTAAATGGTTGTCCCATGATTCATTCTAACTGAAAATGGGACAACCATTTAAGATGCCTTGAGTCCATTGCGATTAAGATGAATGGCAACGCGCATATATGCGCTTATGAATGTCCAAGGCCCATCACTTCGTAATGCTACAAACCTGATTGGGAAAGACTTGTAAGAGAAGCTCAATGTTGAGTGGAAGATTGTGTGAATAACGCGTGGTACAATGGGCAAGGGTGTATAAATCGCCCAAATAGGCTATAGTAAGCAGCAGACAGTGTATTGGACAGAAAAACAAAATGTAAATAAGAGTTTGAAGTCACTTTTAAGGTGCCTGATGTAGCATACAGTTAGCCTAGTAGTTGAAAATTTGCAGATGGTAGACTATCTTTGTAATGAAAGTGTGTGTTTGTGCGTCTCGTCTGACATTTTTTGAATGTTTGCTAGTTATGTCAGCTCACTGCTAGTCACACTCTCGTTACCCATTCTGATGACATTAATTTGCACAAATTAATCTAGGCCGCAAACTCCACTTGAGCAACCTTCACCGATGTGGGTTGCTACTCACCAAATGACAAAGGAGAAATCAACAAGTGATTACTGCAGTTTCGTTGTATTCGTCAAGCCATCAACCTGCAGAAGCTCCATACTAGAGAAGCGAACAGTTTGCAGTTTTGTGTGCTGAATTTAAAGTCTATACTTAATTTTGATTCTAAAGTTTTCTTCCTGAAAGAGCATTGCATTAATGTAAAAAAAATTCAAAAGCCGTGAAATTGTGCAGCAACAAAAAGGACTCGACTCGAATCCGCGTGTGCGAGTGACTTCTGAAAGTATACCGGCTGTATAGCGAGTTCTGGCTTAAATTTGTGAAGGTTGTTACTGGATGAGCTGCAATCACGGGATACCCTTGGCTGGCTTATAGTAACAGTAACAGCCGCTGTTGCTAAGTAAGGGTTACCTCTTTAGTGCAACACTTCCTTTAAGCCTTTCAGGAAAAAATAATAATGTGCACTATGAAACCCCTACCTCACACTGACAAAATTACCAATGTTCTCGTTGCGGATTTTTCCTTGTGCTCTAAAAGGCGTCAGTTTGTGAAACGAACGAGTGAAGTACGAGCTGGGCTACATAAAAGTTGGGCTTCTCCCGCATACGGACTAGGAAAGCCATCTTAAAATCCCCAGATCGTGGCGCATTTTGATTTAGGCTACTGTTTTAACTTATTTGTTTCCGCGATACAAAGTTCACTTTAGAAGTCAATCGAGATCTTTAGTATCGCCTGCACAGTAGTACCACTATACTTTGCTACCAAGTAGAAGGCTAAAACCAAAACGAAAGCTGCTTTTGCTAAGTAAGGGTCACCTCTCAAGTTTTTTTTGTCAACTAAGCAGAACCCAATAAACCCGGGTGGCAGGAA
>JAHWFP010195350.1:81100-112438 GCA_023313725.1 Lithobius niger | reverse complement strand
GGGGGGGGGGGAGGGAGGGGATTTGCGGGATGAGATGAGAGAAAGTGGGTGTGTATTTGATGGATGGTTGCGGGTGAAGCTAGCGGAGCGTGGCAAAGTGTTTGATTCATTATCTACGAACGTCAGCAAACGTTTGGGGGGGGGGGGGAGGTGGGCGGGGGAAGTCTGTTGCCGTGCCCCGGGGGGGGGGGGGGAGGGGGTAAGAAGTATTTCTTGCGTTGCGTGGGTGTCTGTTAAGAAGAATGGCGACCTCCTGTTCGCTCGACTGGGCCGCCCTCTCTGCCGCTTTCGCTCAACTTGGTTTCATGGGCCGACGATCGGCGAAGATGCTTGGTCGTTCTCCCGTATGTGGCACCCACCGACCGACGGACCGACCGACGATCACAATTTGTGTGCCTTGCTGTGCGGTACAGTTGTTGGTGCCTTTCCTCGGGCACACTGCGATTTCTGTAAACGCTCCGATAAACGAAGAGGTTGGGGAATGTACCATCGTGAGGCGTAAGGAAGGTGGGGTGGAGGGAAGGGGTTGAAAGGGTGGTTCGTTTCCGAACGGTTATGCATTTAGTTTTTAGGGAAAACCGTATTTGAAAGGGATTTTTTGCTGCAGTTGGATCTAAAATTGTTGGGTGTATATAGGGCTAAGGGACCGGTTATTACTCATTCTGGAATAGGGGGTCGGAGGGATTGAAAATGTGACCTCAATTTTCAATGAACCTTCCCCTTCCAAGAACCTGAAAAAACGACCACCCCCCCCCCTCCTCTACCCAAGATCTAAGTCCTTGTAGAGGACGTGCCATGGTCGCTCACCTGAATACAATATGCATTCCTTGCTACAATAAAACCCGTGTGTGAACTTTCTCTATTAATTACCCTAAGGAAAGTGCATTAAGCAAAGTATGACATAATGTCAAAAATATCACAAATTCAATATATGCCCACACCTGAGGAGAGTATAGCGTTTAGGACACCATACAAAAATAAAGTTAAAACTGACAAAGAAAATCAATACAAACTCAAAAAAAAAAATGGAAGGAGACAATAAAAAATGGAAGGAGTAGCTACAATAACACCATAATTTCAATGGGAAGTGACTGCGAGGCTAGATCTTGATCCGATTATTTAGCTAGCTGCAAGGGGCACTGGATATACGTGGAGATAAAAACATTAGCACAGTGTGCCAAGCTAATGCTGTGAGAGCTGGTTTCCCGGACTAGGATTTTTTTACAGCTGCTACAATTTTTCGGCTAGTGGAATCTTTTCCGATTTACAACCTTAATACGTTTAATAGCTTAACAGATTGAACAAAATAACTGGGACGGAGATAAATATACCAACAAGACGCCGTTTAGCTATCCCGCATATATCTGTGCACCTTACAGGTAGCACAATAACCGGCTCCAGACGCTAGCCTTGTAGGCAGTACAGCTTTATTGTCACTGCTCTGTAGTACCTACCGTAGCATCTTCACTTTTCCAAGCCTACGCAGTGCCCTAGCGGTAGCTGCGGCTGTTAATACCTCTGATAAGGCCTTGCCTTCGAAGCAGAACGAAAACAAAGCATTGTCAGAGGTATTAACTGCCGCAACTATCGCTAGGGTGTTGCGTAGGCTTGAAAGAGGCAGGATGCTACTTGTCAACTTTTTAATCACAACAGAACTGTAAACTAAACGTAACCGTGCAAGCAAAGCACATAGGAATTAAGACAAGGTGCGCCATACTTATTGGGAAAGATAAAGTTTAGCTTGAGTGGTAGCCTATATTGTTTTAAAGATACATTCCTCCCACCACCAATTTTCTCGATCCAACACATCAAGTAAGGCCCTAACGGTCTATTTACTTCCCGTTAGTCAATCACATGCTACAAATCCGTTTTAAAATGTGGCGTTTAGGAGATTTTTTGTGGAATATTGTGAAGTAATTTATACCACGCGCCATGGCTGTTCGATGTGACGTGCACACTACGTGACTGGGCTAGTCCAATCAGAAGGCCAAACAGTCGTTGTTCTCGTTCGTCATTGGCTAACTCATGGTGACGTCACAGCAAACAGCCATTGCGCATGGTTTAATAGCATCGTGCGATTACATGCTCTTTGTGCGCTTACAATAACCATGACGTTTCACCTGTGTGTGTGTGTGTGCATAAACTAATTTGTAATCGTTTGCTAATAATTACCATGAGAGCAAAGCTCGAAAGGATTAACGCGGTAAAAATGAATATTATTTATGCCAATAGATCGCCGAAGAAAAATTATAAGATACCAGCCCAAAAAATTCTAAAGTGTGATGTTAAAATACAAAAATCATTCCGGTTTGTGACGACACAATTTTTGCGTTCGTGCTGTTTCGTCTACTACGCCCAAGACCAACTGTGATAGTAGCTGCATTCCTCGCTGCGAGGAACGGAGCTACTATCTTAGTTGGCCTTGTAATACTACGCACAGTCTCGCGAAACGGTGCGTGGGTGGCAATCTGCGCGTCACAATCTGCACGTTGCTGTTAAAAGGCAGGCGTAGTGTACCTTTAATAATAACGAAGAGCAGAAACTCGTGAAATGTACAAATAGTCTTTTTTTTTTGCGAATTTTTCGATTCCGTATTGCTGTCGGTGTAAATCACGCTTTATTTAAAAACATCGTGAACGAATCGACACAAATCTAAAATACATCATCATTACGAATGGTTTTTTTCCGTGTGATTGAAAGCCAACCAAAAAATGAATTTAAAAACGCCCATGTGACTCCGTACAATATCTTCTGATGCGCTGCGTAGGTCGTGAGGATGATTCGAAAAAGTTTGGTCGCAGGCTGTTGGGCAAGGGGGGGGGGGGTGAACAGACCGAGATTGGAGGATGCCTAGGAGGAGAATTAAAAAACCAATTTGCGTTCAGCGTTGGCCCAATCACCACTGCTCCTGGCACCGGGTTGACGCCAAATGAAATTTATTTTCCCATCACGGTATCAAAATTAAATGCTGGTTCAGGCAGCCACACTTTGGCGCCTGCACTCAATTCTCGCCTAGTTCCCCTCCCACGCCGGCCGGTATGCCGATCGCATTGACAATCTGGAAAAAAAGGTAGTGAGGGGGCAGGTCTAGAATTTTTTTTTCTCTTCTGCCACAAGTGTGCAGGCACGGTTTTGCTTAAATAAATACGGATACAAACCTATTTGCGTTGCCTTTTGGACTTAAATGTCAGACTGCCTGAGCAGGGAATTGAACCTACGACCTTTGAAACCAAAGGCCGAAATCCTACCGATGAGCCATATTGACACGGCTTTTCGTCCTGTTGAAACCCAATTTCATTTGGATTTGTGCGTTCCATTTTGGTGTATGGCGCGCAAAACAGGCGTCCTTCCAGTGGCGATTGGAAACTGTATGTTTATATGTATATGTGTGCGTTTTAAAAGCTACCTATGGGCGTTTCCTTGGCCGTGTCAGTATGGCTCAGCGGTAGGGCTTCGGTCTTTGGTTTTAAAGGTCGTGGCTTCAATTCCCCGCTCAGGCAGTCTGACATTTAAGTCAAAAAGGTAACGCAAATAGGTTTGTATCCGTATTTATTTAAGCAAAAGCGTGCCTGCACACTTGTGACAGAAGTGAAAGAAATTTTACACCTGCCCGCTAAATTTTCATCGCTTGCTAATAATTAGCATGAGATAAAAAATCAACATTATTTAACGTAAATAGGTTTACATCCGCATGTTTTTAACCCTTCTCGAGCCTATTTCGTTTTTCGTCCTGTTTAAAAGTTTTGTTTTGAGTCTTTTTTTCGAATTAAGATTATTTTTCGGAGGCGGGGTGGGGGAGGAAGCGGAGGTGAAATTTGGCAATGACGAAATATTTCATTGCGAGAATACACTAATAAGAGAAAAACAGAAATGGCGGTTGTCCCGTACGGGGTTCGAATGGATATCCTCCTTATTACAGCCTGCCACTGTATTAACTGAAAGGGTCAATGGTCTCGTGTGCTAGAGGTCCCAAGTTCAAGGCTGGCCAAGAGAAGGGCCCCGGAAACGCGCTCAAGTTCATTTTGATTGTGGCATGCAAGAGTCCGTAGGTATTTACAAAAATTGGCCCTCTTCATCTCAAAATGACCTTAGAAGTTAAAAACGACGTTAATTCGACTACTTCCCTTTTTTCGTGCTAACTGCACTACCAGGGCGGACCCTAGCTGCAGGCCGCAGTCGAGCTTAGCAGCTCTGTTCAACCTCTCTCACTGGTTACCAATGTACTCTATACGCAAGGAGGGTACCAATTTCGAGCCCATTGGCTTTCCGTCCGGTATGGAACGTGGTTTTCGTTTTCTGTACAGCCGAAACGGTTGGGAAGACTACAGCAACACTTTGTCCATCCGTCGTCTCTTTGAGTGGTCGTCAAGCGGACTTCAAAAACACGGCTAAATTAAAACATGGTTGCTTCCTTATAGCAAGTAGGCATTTTGGACGTAAAGCAATAATATATTAACATTTGATAGTCGCGTTGAACCTCTACAGGAAGACACGCAACCGTAAAAAAAAAAAATTAGTTCGTTAACGACACACATTAGCTTCATTAAAAAAATCTCGACACCCGGTTACATAAATGAATAGGCCTACTCTTGGACCCAATTCTCAGTTAGATGCTACGTACGAAATTAAAACGGTACGTAAAAAATTAGACCTAAAAGCTGACAATTACGCCTAAAATCTAAAACTAGGCCCGACATTTAAGTCCAAAAGGCAACGGAAACAGGTTTCCATCTGTATGTATTTAAGTCATAAACAAATTAATGTTTGGTAGAGGGATGGGAATAGAGGAGGTGGAAATAGTTAATGGTGGTCGGTTAGACTGAGTTCTAATTTAGGGGGTTTTACATGTGAATTAATTTTTTTTTTTGAAAGAGTCGTTGGGGTGGGGGGAGAGAAGGGGCGTAAAATGTTCGTTTGTACCTCTGTAAGTAATTTCTTGGCCTGGCCGGCTCTGGTTAATTCGACTGTTCCCCTCTTCTTTTGTATCCTCCTAGTAACATTCGTTGTACCGGGGTCTCGGAAATAAACATGTACTCGGCGTAACTCTTAAAAACAGGTAAGCTCTCCTAACGCAAAATAACTGCGACTGCCACTCTGCTCGTCTGGAAAACCCGCTATTGCGAATCAGAGCACGCCTACGAAATAAATAAAGGATTAATCCACTTTTGTGTGTTGTTTTCCCCTTTTCTTTCCGGCCTCTTTCCTACCAAGCGCGTGCGATGCCTTCTCTGTGCGTGGTTTTTTTATTGTATTTTGCCCTGGTTTTTTCCCCCCCTTATTTTTCGGAGGCGATGTCATTTCCTTATTAGTTTAATTTCCTGTTTGCGAGTTTTTATATTTATTTTTTTTTAGATCTAATAAAAAAAAAGATGTTGCCATGCCTTGAGGGCGTTGCAGGAAAATTGCCAAGTCAACTTTAATAAGCTAAGGAACAGACATTCTTGCATGGGAATTCTTTCACTTTTAAAGGGGAAAACGATAAAGGTTTTTTAGATAAACAATTTCTTCAAACACACTCGCTCTCTGCCTAAGTAGTTTCAGTTTCGATTCAAATGTATACATTGGTTTCGACAGCAAGATATATTTTTTAAGCGTGGTGTCTTTTCTTTGTTTCTGCGATTAGTATTCCTGGTAGTGTGAATGTGTGAATGGTTAGCATCACGTCCCAGAGGTCCCGGTTTCAAAACCTGTTATCAGCCAACGTCTGTGCATTTCGGAAGAGAAGGGCCCTGGAAATGCGCCATACTCATGTCCATTGTGGCGTGTAAAAGATCCTAGGTACTTCCTAGCAAAACTGTCCCTCTCCGATCTAAAATAACCTTATAGCTATTAGTTGAAAGGACGTTAATATAACTGCTTCCTTTTTTTCCAGTAGTCAGTGCTGATTTCATGGTTATTAAACAAGCCCTTGCTAGAATCCAATGCTAAATGTGGCTACTAGTAGGTTTTTTGGTAACACTTAAACCGTATTCACATTTTATTAGGTTTGTTAGCTTAAAAGTAGTAATCCTACATTGCTTCCCATGTAAGCATAATGAGTGTACACCTTTTCGTGGAGAGTATGGCGGGGTTTAATGTAAAAAAAAAAAAAAAAACTAGTAAAAAGGCTGCTAAAAAGATTTTGCTTTTCAGAGGGCTGATATCAACAGACCAAAGTTAACTCCACTGACTTATAGTTAAAAAGTGAAATGCCTGCTACTTTAGGTGCTAGTGTTAATTTTTTTTAACGAAGCAAGCAGTCGGCATTAAAAACTGGCCTTGTTAGGATACACAATACACTAGTGTGAGAAAGAAAGAAAAAGACAACTGCCCCGACTGGGGACTCGAACCCAGGACTACCCGTTTACAGTCAGTGTGGAGGCCAAGAAGCAATGTTGCCTTCCCTCATTGTTTGTATGTTTGTGACCTCTAGGCCACCACTGAGAAGATTGAACAGCTACTTAGCTCGGCTGGAGCCTGTAGCCAGAACCCGCCCCGCTAGCACAGTGGTTAGAGCACCCGGCTAGTTAACGGGAAGTCCTGGGTTCGAGTCCCAGTTGGGGCAGTTGTCTTTTCTTTCTTTCTCAGACTAGTGTTGTTGTGTGTCCCCACAAGGCCAATATTTAATGCAGATGCTTGCTTCGTTTACCCTTTACCTTGTGATTTCTTTTTACAGAATTTTTTTGTCTTATAACTTGTTGTGTATTCGGTGGAATTTAGCGAACGTTTTGGTCCGTTGATCGCTTTTTGACTGGTCGAACCATTCTCAACTCGTCTCGTTACCAGTTTTTTTTTTATCCCTCCCAACTGCTGGTTGAAGGTGGCTGTCACAACACTTTCTGGGAATGAATTCCAAGAATTAATGGCTGTCACAGCGAAGCAGGACTGGTCAAGAATGGCGCGGACTCGTGGTTTTGTCAACTTCATGCTGTGTCCTCTGGTATGGATGACAGTGGGCAGTTGAAAAAACTAAAAATCATTTTTCCAGACAGAATTTGACAAAGAGTCTTGATAAAGTCACCTCTTAAACGCCTATCAACAAGGGTTGTCAGCTTCAGCACTATCAAGCTTAAGATACAAATATTTGGCCCATTATAATTAAGACTCGCGCACACGCCTGTAAACCTTTATAACTTTGCATCGCCTAAAAAACAAAAAAACTTTAGCTTCTTTTCAGGGATATTGAATGGTTCAAACGGTACGTGGAAGGCAGCTCAATATAATTACATTTTTGATTTTCTATTTGAAAGTGCCTTATACGAAAGATATACCCTATACATGGGGGGAAGCAAGGTGGCCTGAAGGTTAGCATGACCGTCTCATGTGCCATTACAAAAAAAAAATAGAAATCCTCGTGATTGTAGCAAGGCCTTGATTGATAATCAAGGAATCAGTCTGGCCTCAGCTACCCCAGGCATCTTCGGGAAGAGAAAGGCCCTGTGATGTCTCGTGCTCATGTTGATTGTGGCACGTAAAAGATGCTAGGAATTCCCAATGGGATTTACCTAGCAAAATTGTCCCTCCCCTCTTCTGGTGCTATGGCTGACGCTGGTTAGCGTCAAACAAAAACAGATACACAGCAGCGCACAAAGAACGAATTTTGAAAGTTGATTTGATAGATAGCTGCAAAATGGATCATGGTCTAGTTGATCCTCCTCCTTCCTGCCACCCTCCCTCCTCCTTCCTCTCCCTCCCTTTTCATATTATTACTGAATGCTCGACAACTTTTTTTGCTGGGGTTATATTCATCTTTATTCTCGATACCAATTGTTTGTTGATTGATAATGCGATTGCGTGTTCTCATTAAACTGAATTGTTGATCCTCAAAACTGTTGCATTCTTTGTTTGTGTTTTGTGTGTTTTTATTTCGTTTGGTTCGTACTGGGGGGCCCCCCCCCCAAAAAAAACGCTATTACAATTAAAGGGATATGCCTTCTCACTATTGGCGAGCATACCGCTAGAGATAGCTTTTAAGACATTTCCATAGGTTAGAGTGAATGTAGCAATCCCGTTTCTCACGAGGAGAAAAGTACGAAAATGAATGCCTTTGCAACATTTATACACGTTTGAACCAATGTTGCATACCTGAGTCGTACAGGAAAGCCAACCGGGAGGAATGTACCTTTAACGCACACCGAAAACGATTTCTGACTATTTCCGATTGATTCCTTAATTTCTCGCCCAAAGTATACCCGATTTTCGATCTGAAAACAAAAAACACACACACCAGAGACTCTCCGAGTTGTACTTGGTCGGCCTCCATACAAAATTTCATCAAATTCGGTCCTGTAGTTTTGGCGTGATGTTACCACAAACAAACTCCAATAAAGAGGAAAATGTGAAGAAAAAAGTTATTTTGATAGGCTTACTCCTCTCCTTCATCCTTTTGAATTTATCTGCTGTTTTTTTTTCAATCGAAATAAAAAAAAAGTGTCTGGAGTGTAGGGAGGGGAGGGCGACAAGCGAAGTGCGCAAAGTGATAGATAGAGTGGTGCTCGAAGCTCCGAACTTCCGTTGTTGTGGCGTTAATGTAAATCAGGCTCTTTGTTCGCGACGTTCGCGGGTTTGTTAGTTGGTTCATCGATCACGAGAGGGCGCGTGGGAGCTGGCGCTGCAGTCCGTAATCGAAAGTGATGGGGCTGGGGTCTGGCCTTAATCGGGCCAGCGATTGAGTCTGCCAGAATGGGAAGAGACCTCTGGAAGGGGTTTGGGGGGTTTACATTTCAAGGCCGATTGTCAGGGAAATGAAGAAGAAACGATTTAAGGCCCAAAGATCGGGTTGATGCTTAGCGGAGTGCAAGGCGTGCATTTATTTTCTGGCATTTAGGTAGTAGAGAATAAATTGTGGTCCGTAGACCCGCGAAATTTTCTGTTATTTATGATGAAAAGCGTAGTGTTGGATGAGATTTACTTCAGGTCGGACGGTAAAGCAATGTTTATGCGTTGTTCAAGCAAAGTTGTATAAGTAAAAGGGCAAATTCGCGAAAAAGGTAATCACGTTGTGTCAATATTGCTTTTTTTTTCAGGTTAACACATCTGCTAAGTAGTCTGAAGCAGCGTTTACAATGCATCTCGAATACCAAGTTTGGGTTCTTGGTCCAGACTTTCAAACTAAGTAAAAAAATTGAAAACCCGACATCTGTTTTTCCATACCCCTCAACACCGGACCCCGACATCGCGGCCAGGGTCCGTACTTCAGTTAATTTTTCTCTCGCTAAAGCATTTTCGGCACTGTAGTTGTTTCTTCCTCCCATCCCCTTCAGTACCGCAACTAACCTTTGCTAAGGCGGGGTGCAAGGGCGAAATTGCGGCCTCTCCCCAGTGACTAGAACGATTCTGGTATCAAAATTGCCCCCATCCTAACCCAACAGTTTTTTGGGCATCGTGATTGTGAACTTTCTGGGCTCCCTGCCGCATTAATTGTGGGTACCCTACATCCTGGGCTGCAAGGGGTGCCTTGCGCCCTTTGCACCACCCTTAATGCGGCACTGCTTCCCTTGCAGGGGTCATGACGTAAGTCGGGGCGGAAGTTACTGATGAGGTGGATTTGTTGCGGGATGGTTGAGTGGTAGGTGCAAAAAATAGTAAACAAGTGTTCACATGCGATGTTTAGGGGTTCAGTTTAAATAGATATTAGAACTCGCTTGCCTTGATCTGACCCTGCTTCTAATTACTAATGACATGGGGATGTTTAATGCAAATAGTTTTGGGGCATGTTGGTTTGTACGGAGACAGTTGGGGAAAAAGAAGATAAATTTCTAGAACTCGATGGAAAGACGAGTTAGGCTTGTCGCCGCTCAGAACGGAATGAGGTCTGAGAGGGAAGGTTGCTAGCCGTTTTTACTAACCGTCTCACCCATTTCAATCTTGCGTCCTGTTGCATTAAGTACCACGACTTGTTTCAGTTGAAAAAATTCTGTATACTGGCTTCTTTTTTCACGTTCAAAGGCACTAAAATGATATGTTTTCTGAGCTCTGGGGGACTTAAAAGCAACCCTCTTTCGTAGTCTCATTAGCTGAATTCTCAGACCCCTTTTTTTAACGCCAGGTTTATCCCCCCCCCCCCTCCCCAAACACAATTCCTCTGTACATCACTGTAGCGGTATTAGAAGTTGGAATTACATTCTAACAAGTAACGTCACGTGTTAGATTCTGGCGTATGGCCGCAGTGCTTCTAATTCCTCGTGACTTTCACTAGAGCTGGGCCGTTATAAGAACGAACGGTGGAGTCCAACTGTGAGCCCACATTAGGGAGGGAAGGTGAACAGCCAGAATGGTAATGGAATTAGTATTACACCTTTTCCCTCACCGGATTTCTACTGCCCACCCTAATGTGGGATCAGAGTTGGTTTCTCCCGTTTGTTCTTCTAACAGCCTAGCTCAAGCTTCCATGAAGTTTGTTCCTGTGAGCGCACTTAGGCCTGTTGCCTTTGACTTGGGGATCCGTGATATTAGGCTGAAAATCACTTTAAACAATTCCCACATATTATTTCTCTTTAAAAAAAAAAACTTTTGATCTGCAACTGCAAACCACATAGCAGAAATTTCTACGAAAAACTAGAAAGTTGAAAATTACTTTGTTGACAGGAAAGTTTCAACTGCCATTCTCCATAATGGATGGCAGTGCTCTTCTTTTTATTTTTGGCTCGCATTGCCTTTGATCATATACGTAACAACATTTTGCATGAAAAAGGAAATAGAATTAATGTCCTTTTCAACTGTTATTAGGTTATCTCGGAACGACGAAGGAAACATTTTGTTAGGAAGTATCTAGGATCTTTTACACACCACATTTTGCATAATCAATATTATCTGGAACTTGCACACGTCACCTTTTTATTTTTAATCAATATTCTCGACACTACATGGAGAAGAAAAAAAAAACTTCCATGAAACAGCGATATTCCGACAACGCTGAAAGTATATGTTGGAAATATTCATGTTGGAAGTCTTTGTGTTAGCAACGACTTACAAATTTATTTTCAATTGTAGAACTGTTTCTAGCACATTAACTTCAACGTTTTCAACGTTTCCTCGAAATTTTTTAGGATGCTACATTTCGTTGACTTTTATTGCAAACATTGAGGGAAAGTTCACTTTGGTTTTTCTTAGAACTTAGATTTGTCTTGACAGGTAACGCAAACCCAAAAGTTAGTATAAAAATTCAGAGAGAACTTCGCACTCTGGACGAATTTTCGGTAAAGAACGAATGAATCTATTTTTTCTTCAGGCTCCTCGAACACTACAATCGTTCACAAACAATTACTACATGATGGGAGTAAAGAGAAATATGGAACACATATGTACAGATTTTAAATTAGTGCACACTCTGTGGTAATTGGATGTTGCACTTGCCATCGTAGTGGGCCTTTGCAGACATTGGTCTTACTTTGCGTTACTGCCAGATCAACATTCATGATTTGGGCTAAGAGTGGATGAGAAGGTTCGTGAATGTTCATAAGTAGCACACCTCCGTGTTGAAACTGCTGAATGGTAATTCAGTACCTTCCTAAAGTACCGAACAGAACGAACCAAACGCATCACTGTTGGTGACAGTTCAGCTCATTCCCTACTATAGTCGTGTTGATGTGGCTTGCTTACGTCAACCATCGTCAGCGATGAATCTGTTTCCGGTACGTCACGCATGCTTAAAAGCTCCACCACTGGCAACCACCCGCACCTACCTCCTCGAGATGGTTTGCAATTTGGCATTGCTTGCACCTGGTTACAAAAAAAGGGTCAAAGGATTTTAGCGAGCGTTAACCGCACCCGGTCATCTGCCCGACGAAGCCCTAAGGCCCTATGTCTGCAACACCCGGAATGGATTCTCAGGAGGTCACCCACCCAAGTACCAATCGAGGCCAATGCTGCTTAACTTCGGTGATCTGACGAGAACCGGTGTTTCCAGCACTGCAAGGCCGCAGACCTTGCACCTGGTTACATCCATTAGCCTACCCTGGTCCAATCCATTAGCCACGTCTGGTCACAGTAAAGGTATGACGTAACTAGTGCTCTGTTGAGCTTGTTGATTTTGCTGAGCTGTAATTGCAGTTTCGGAAGGTAATAATCGGCTGACGCAACATTGCTGTTGCACGCGCGACGTCAAGTTTGGAGCCAAATTGTATCTATCAGTGGTGCGTTCTGTTCGCTCTGTTTGGTGGTTTAGGAAGGTACTGTCTCGATGGCATGGAGGTGTGCCTCATTAGCCATGTTGGAATTCAGTAAGATGCTGGTATTCTTCCAATCTGTTTTGTGCTTGGTAGCCATTTCGTGGACTGCCATTCCTTCTGCCTGGGTATGGTCTATCGTGGCCAGGTAGTGTTCGGAAGTACTGTTTCGAACACGTCTTTTGGTCTCTCTTATGTAGAAGCTGGCACAGTCGTTATGGGGAACTGCACAGACAACATTCTTGGAATGAAGGAAGGATGGTGAAATCAAGTGTACATGAGCTGGTGATGGGCTGGAAGGGGGAGGGGCAGCCTACGGATGGGGCAGTTGAGTAACGTCAACGCCGTTACTCAACTCGGTCTCTAAGCCCTCCTGCCCTACTCGTTCAGGCTGCCCCTCCCGCCCGTACTACTCCCATCACAAGCCCCCCCTTCCCCACCAGCTTCTCCTGTAGACCCACTATCCATTCTTTATTCTAAGAATTTGTTTATGCAGTTCCCTGTAACGACTGCGCCAGCGTCTATATGGGAGAGACCAAGGGGCGAGTTCGAAGCCGTATTTCCGAACACTACTCGGCAGCGATCGAACACGACAAGAAAAATGGAATTGCATTCCACGAAATGGCTACCAAGAACAAAACAGACTGGAAGAATACCAGCATCTTATTGAATTCCAACACGGCCAATGAGGCACACCTCCGGGCCATCCAGGCAATTGTCATCCAGCAGTTTCAACATGGAGGTGCGCCGTTCATGAACATTCATGAACCTTCTTTTTCACTGGTTAGCCCAACTCATGAATCCTGATCTGGCAGCATTCCTCAACAAGAGTAGGACCTTTGGCTGCAAAATCCCACTAGGATGGCAAGCGCAACATCCAGTCATCACAGAGCGAGAGCGACGTTCAAGTCTGTACGTATTTCTCATTAGCCCCATCATGTAGTAATTGTTTGTGAACGATTATAGTGTTCGAGAAGCGTGAAGAAGTGACAGACTTATTCGTGGTTTCACCGAAAATTCTTCCATAATGCCAAGTTCTTCCTGAATTTTGTAATAACTTTTAGTTTTGCGTTACCCATCAAGATGAATGTAAGCGTTTTTTGTGTTGACTTGAACAGCCAGGCTTTTTTTTTTCATGCTTCGCACTCTACTCACCAGCAGGCACAGAAATCGGCCACGAAGAACATGGTATAAACGGGATAGAAAGCCAAATGGGCTCAGTAAGTGTTAAATAAATAGGGAAGCAAAGCTATTTACGTTGGCTTTTGAACTTAAATGTCAGACTGGCCGAGCGGGGAATCGAACCCACGACCTTTGAAACCAAAGGCTGGAGTTCCACCGCTCAGCCATACTGACACGGCCTATACACGAACGGTAGGACTCTGGCCTTTGGTTCAAAGGGTTCGATTCCCCGCTCAGGCTGTCTGACATTTAAGTATGAAAGGCAACGTAAATAGGTTTGCATCCGTATTTATTTAAGGAACATGGTTAGACCGACATAGTAAATGCACATGTGTACTGCGAGCAGCTGCTTCGACACGTTTATTAAACAAATCAAACATGCTACATTAATGACAGGGTTCGTGTCCGAGTCGTGAAACTTGTTTTTTGTCTTTCTTTCTCAAACTAATGAGTTACCATAAGGCCAATCTTAAATGCTGATTGTAAACGCTTTAGTTTGGGCTACATTCTGGTTCTGATTTATTTAGCTTCTTTTCTGCGTTTCATTCTCCCATTGCTAGTGATATCTGGCCGATAGAGTGCGCGTTGTTACGTCATGGCCCCGACGAGGTTTGGTAGGACCCAACGAATGTCCACTCCTAGTGTGTTTGACATTTGTTGGGACCCTTAAGGGATTGACTGGTTGAAAATCATTTTAAATTGCCCAACGGACTTCAATTTACAGTTAAGAATTCGTTAAATACGTTTCGTACCTCTCGTATATTATTATTATTATTTTTTAAAAATCGTTTATCAAGTTTGGAACATGATAACAACCAACATGTTCCCAAGTGTTGCTGGACCCTTCTTTCAACCCATCTTTGACGAATCTTGTACACCGATTCTTTTCCTTCTGTCCTCCCGCATACCCGTCAAAGTTGAGAGCGGGAAAAAGCTTCACCAGCTTTCTTTAAACTCACTTTTCCTGAAGCTTTCAAGCTAAATTCAGGCGGAAAAGTGGGCCTGCAACCACTAAAAGTAGAAATGTCCCGCTCCCTTCAACACCCCTCCCCTTCCCCCTACCTCCCCCTCCAGTCCATGCCCTTCCTCATCGTAATTTGATGAAAGCAGACCAAATAAGATTGCATCAATCTGGAGAACGAGTCAAAAGCTCGACTTGAGAAAGACCAAAAGCCTTTTTATTGACGTCATCGTCGTCTTTCAGACTTAGAGAAAGAACGGGAGAAAGGAGCAATTCAATTGGCTGCTGGTCCGTCGTCTTCTTCAGTGAAATAGAATTTAACGTATTAGTACTTTAAATCCTGAGATGGAATTCGTTGATGTACTTTCTAATGAACTTGCCGTTGGTATTGTACTGCGAGAAGGTTTTATGTTAAGAATTGGTTGAATTGATGGCAAAATTTGTCCATTTTGCCATCAATTCCACCTTTTTTTTTTAAACATAAACCTTTTTGCAGTGCAATACAAATTCGGTCATAGACTACTAAATTCATATTAAAAAGCGCTTAAGCGTACAAAATGCGATGTATATAAGGCTTAAAAAAAAACTATGATCAAAAGGAACAAATACAAGAAAAAGACATGTACGCCATCAGCGTCACACTAATGTGTGTAAAAGAAGCTCCAGATATGTAAGCATTAAAAAACTCGATCTCTAAAAGAACGGATACACGAAAAAGACACACAAGCCAACAGTATCGCGTTAATACGTGTAAAAGAAGGTTTGTAAGTATTAAAAAAACTTAATCTCGAAAGGAACAGATACATACAGGAAAAGGCATAAGCCATCAGTGTCGCACTAATACGTGTAAAAGTAGGTCCAGCTTTCTATGCCTTAAAAAAAACTAAAGGAAGAGGTACACGAAAAATATAAGCCATCAGCGTCGTATTAATACGTGTGAAAGAATATTCGGCTAGTTTTTTCCGATGCATATTCTTTTGCACATATTAGTACGACGCTGATGGCTTACATGTCTTTTTCTTGTATCTATTTTGTATCTGTGCGTATTTTTAAGGCTTACATCAGTATTTTTTATGCTAATCGTTTTTTTTAATACTAATTTAAATAGCGTTCATTGGTTCTATCTTTAGATGAGAGCAAAACTTCCCCAACAAGAAGAAGTTTTGCAAATAGAGTTTGGGCGTTCAAGGTTTTTGTACGCCCCATCCTTGAATATGCGACCCCTGTCTGGTCTCCACATTTGGCCAAGGACATTGACCTCTTGGAAAGAGTCCGACGTCGGTTCACCAAGTACTTCCCTGGCTTCAGGGAAATTGACTATGGTAACCGACTTAGCAAGCTTGTTCTTGAGTTGTTCGAACTATGCCGAATAAAATTTGATCTTATTTTGACATATAAGATTCTACATAGGTAGATCTCCATTGATCTTCCGTTTTTTTTTTATCTAGGCCCCAGCAATATTTGTACCAGGGACCACAATCTGAGGCTTGCTGTACAATCTTCGTGTCTCGACGGTCATCGATATTTCTTTTCGCTACGGGTTGTTCCAATCCGGAATACACTTGGGGCAGAGACAGTGAATGCCCCAACTGTTTCTGGTTTTCGCAGGCTACTGGCTTTGGAACAGTTAAATGTTTTTCTTAAGCACCCCCTGGCCCCCAGTCATTAAACTCTGCCACCCCCCCCCCCCCCCCAGCCCTGGTGTGGAAACGGTGTTAGTGACTCCTGCCCTTCCGTCTTCCCTCCACGTAATATGTGGAAAACCGTAACCAGAATATGTGGAAAGCCAGTAGGCCTTGTTCAGACCTACGTTATAAGATATAAAACTTGAAAAACGGTCGATCTCCATGTGAGGGCAAAGATTCCCAACAACATCAAGAAATGGTCATGCTGTGGAGGTCAAATGGTTCGACTGTTGTCATTAAAATGTTTAATGCAGTGAAATACTTATGACACGATTCCAAATACCAAATTTCGTTGGTTTATGTCAAGTCTGGGGGAAAATATAGAGTTTAAAAGTTTGACATTTCGCATGGATGTTCACGCTGAGGCTTACGTATGGACCAATATCGCATGCTTAATACCGTTCCGTACACCGATTCAGTCAACACACTTCCCAAAAACGATCGGCCTTTGAAGGTGGTGATATTATTCAACCAGGGAAAGACCGCCAAGGTCAATCCTATTAGCCAAGTTAATCGCACCCAATAATACTTTGGACGTTAAATGAAAACTTGAAGATTGCTACAGCGAGTAGCAATCTTCAAGTTTTCATTTAATTTTCGAACTATTAGTCGGTGCGATTAACTCGGCTAGTAGGATTGACCTTGGCGGCCTTTCCCTGGTTGAATGATATCACTACCTTCAAAGGCCGATTGTTTTTGGAAACTTGGCGGGTTTTTAAACGAGTTTGGGTTTTGGGTGGAAAGAAATACTTTAAAGGCCCCTTTTCACCTTCTAGTTCCAGCCCCGTAGAATCTTCGAGCAATATAAAGAAAATAGTGGTAAATTAAAAAAAGGAGCAACACTTCGCAACAGCTCCACGAATTTTCATAACTAAGACGAGATCACGTGACCCACATCAGCCTGTTGGATGATGGAGAATCTGGAACGTGGGTGCTGTGTGTAGAACAGGAGCAACGCTTTGGAAATGGTGAACCGTTGCTTTCAACAAAATATACTATTATAAAGAGTAGTTTCAGGGTCGTTCGTAAAAATCAGTGTTTTTTCATCCCCTTTACAACAAAATATTCGTAATTAAGAAAGAAATTTCCAGGATATTGTTATAAAGTGTTTTACTATGGAGGGTTAACACATTCCCAGCCGAAACCATGGCACCAGAAGGAGAGAGGAACAGTTTTGCTAGGTAATTCCAATTGGAAATTCCTACGATCTTTTACATGCCGCAATCAACATGAGTACGTGCCATCACAAGGTTCTTCTCTTTCCGAAAATGCCGGATATCTCCGAAGTCAGGCTCGATCCCTGGACCTCTGACACATAAGATAGGCATGATCACTATCAGGCCACACTTCCTCATGTTTTCGCTGTACTGTCAGATATGTAGGTTTCACATACGAGAGCAAAATGTCAAGTTGCCAACGAGATGATTTTATAATTTTCCCGTTTATATATTATTCCTGGAGACAGTGGTGTAGAGAAGAAATCTCTGAAGACGCTGTGTACTGACCGTACATCTCTGCGTACCAGCTATAGGACAACACACGACTTGTGTACACAGTATACAGTTTGTGTAGCAGCAGTTCACATTTTGTAAAAAAAAAAAAGACTGTACTGCTGCCACACAAACTGTGTACACAACTCGTGTGTTGGCTCATCTGGTACACAGAGATGTGTAGTGTCAAAACACAGAGTCCTCAGAGAGTACAGAAAAGCACGTGTGGTGCTCGGGTCAATATGTTTATGAAAAACGGGGAAAAAAATCAATGATTTTTAACCATTTGTAAAGAGAAATCTTAAAACTTCTGTCATTTTTCTTACCAGAAATTCCGCCTAACGTCATTCAGTTAAAACGCAGATTAAAATGCAGTTAAAATACAGTTAAAATGTGCAAAAACGTTCAAGAAAGGGCAAGTAAATTAGTTGATTATAGGCTAAATACACTTTGCGATGAACCTAAGGTTAATTTGGTTATGAATTCAGTAAAGTTGGGCTGAGGAAAAGTTTAATTGGAACCACAAATTCCATCGAAAATTCTGATTCACAAAAAAAAAAAAAAATTAATAATAATACGAACAAACCAATCGCCGGCATTCCAAAAGGCTTTGCTAAATCTTCGAAAAATATTTTCGCCGGATCAGATTCCTCGAATTGAGCAGGATTTTATTGTTGTCCGCGTCGTTTGATCCACAGAATGATTTATCTACAACAGAAGAATCCTTTTAGACGCTTGGCCAATTTCTAAAGAGGATGAATTTAATATCGTGCGCTGTTTTGGATTGTCTTTTCTTTGTAAACTCTTCCACTCGACTGACCTGGGAACAACGACTTATTTTTTTTTCTTGAAATATCTTTTTATTGCTTCTTCTAGTATATTGCTTTGCTCCGTCTCTTCCATATTCCCCCATTTGTATTGTATGAAGGTATTTTTCAATAGTGGGCTAAAAGGATTATTTTTCGTTCTGTGCTTAACTTTCCGTTTCTTTGTCGTGAACGCCGAACGAAAGGAAGATTGAATAGATTTTCTTTGACGTTCAACGAGTCATTTCATGTGTTTAATGTTATCAAAGAGAATAGTTGGGTCTGGTAGGAAACCGTGTTGTCACATTACCCCGTTTGTTGTCGCACTGTCGGTTGTTACTCTTGGGGGCTGAGAGTTCGACGGAAGATACAGCGTGAGGTGCGTGTTCCACCAATTGCCTATTAATCAACAAAGAAAGCCAGTATGTTTTTATTTACCCTTCGATTATTATGGTTGTAATTGACAAATTCCCTTCACATCGTGGTCATCGTGGCTGAGCGGTGAAAGAACTCAGCCTGGTTGCTGGAGGTTTACGAATCTGGTCGAACCCTTGGAATGGGGGGGGGGCATGGCAAAGTCCCCACCAGCACTGCCGGTCAGGGTAGCGTGAGAGGCTACCATGCTTCCTCAGTGGCTATGGGAACTATTCTGGCCAATTCTGGCCAATCTTTCAGAAAAAATTCAGATCAGACTTCAAGCAGAAAGAGGAATTTTCCCGCCGGTCAGCCATTGTGACCTCCCTTTATGCACACCGCAGTAATTACCCATAAGCATTCTGGGCAATTCTGGACAGTCTTTCGGCCCCTACGATGATCGGAGGTTTCCCGAATCGAATCACCGGGTTGGCACCTCTCTTCACCAGATATTTCTTCATCTCTAAAAAAAGTCTGGTAATGTTCAAAATTGAGTCGGTTCATCCACACGAGCATTAAATTGCTCCGGCTGACTTAAGGCTCAAAAGAAATTTTATTAAAAAAAAACATTGAAGCCAGCTCGCCTTTTTTCATTGCTACCGTGCCAAGATTTGTCCGTCTGTGGTCTTTGACCGATCAACATTTTACATTAAAATACACTCAGAGTAGCCTACACGGACCTATCTTAAGTCGCTCTAATTGAACTTGCCCTGGAGTGGAAATGGAGAACCTCAATGTAAGGTGGATACACGGTGGCTGCTAATGTGCTTCAACTCCTTAAATCGACGCATGAAGGTGGTTTGAGATAATGGGACTTGCTAACTACGCACGATTTCCGTTACGTCACAACGTCGAACGACGAAAGCTTGATGGAAGCCTTTACACGTTCTGTTATGGCCAGATTTAGTTGATATTTTTGCATGATTTGAGAGAGAGCGAATAATTCGACCAACACAGTTTTCGCCAACTGAAGCACAATTTCAAACGACGAAAGTTTGTTGTAGAAAGATGTTAACGGTGTCTCACTGACTGCCACGAATCTCACAAGAACATGACAAACAAGCCATTTAAATTTTCAGTTCTAATTTACGGACCTTGTTCACAAAAATAAGCACAATACTAAAACGATGAGCAGCAACTTCCTGCGGCTGTACCTACTTTTCGAATGAACTGGACAGCCTGTAAATCATGGCGACGATGGGCTAACAGATAAAGAACTATTAACGAATAACAGTGGCGTGCACAAGCCGGGGAGGGGGGAGGGGCATGCCCTGCCATTTTTGTAAAAAAAAAAAAGACCTTTGTGCCGACGTTTAAAGGTGCGGCGGTGCCTGAGAAAAGGCCTAAAGGCCTAAACAAGCGTAAAAAAACCCTAAAAAAAACCTAACAAAAAGGCAGAGCTCTAAAAAGAGGACCAAAAAAAATGGCCCTAGAAAAAAATGTGTACTCTGTCCTTTAACTAAAAGTTGCCCATGCCCTCTCAAGGGTCTGTGCACGCTCAAACGAATTAAAGGGAGAACCTCAACTTAAAATTTTGCCTCACGCACGATTTTCGTGAAGTTGGGGTAGGGGGATGTCCCCACAGGGGCTCGTGGTCCGTCTCTCCGCATCGCATGGATACAGACTGTACAATGAAAGGGGTGAAATCAGCCAGAAGTCATTAGCGCACAACAATACTTTTATTTATAATCACTATTATCATCGCTGGAACTCGTGCTGAACGTCGTTATTGTTAACTTTTCTCACGTTTTAAGTCATTATTTGTGCCACTAGGTTGTCCAGTGCGATCTGAGAAGCCTTTTCAGTCTTTGCTATTCCAGTCAACTTCCGGTAATGGCCTGAGCTTTTACCTTGATGCTAAAAAGCTTCTCAGATCGCTCTGGACCACGTTCGAGTACAAATAACGACTTCGAACGTGAGACATGTTAACAATAAAGATATTCATCGCGAGTTCCAGTGATGATAATAGCGCGTAAGCGTCAAATTTAATAATTCTCAATACAGATTTGCATTGTTGTACGATATGGCTTGTGGCTGGTTTCACCCCTGTCATTGTATAGTCTGTAGCCATGGGACGCGCAAGTCCCTGTAGATTTTCCCCACCCACCTCAGGCTATTAAGACCTTGCTTGCCAACGTTTCGCACACAATTGAGCTCCGGGAAGGATGTCATCCAACCTTTTTCTTGAGGTCTTTCCTCTTTCTCCGGAGTCGGTCCTCCAGCCTCTGACAAACCCGGTAGCCAGCCGGTACGTAATACCATTGTCACGTGTTAGTGCTACTGTACACGTTTCCTCTATCGACAGCGACTTGTCACGCACTTCTCCGACTGCAGCATGAAGATCCAATCCCCCTTTTTCCTTCATCTTTTTCAATTTTACCACTGGTCAGCCCGTATTGGTTTCTGTCGAAAAAACGTTTTCGGTGTCAATGATGATGAGGATGACAGCTCACGCGGCAAGTTATTGAATGTCTCTCTCTCCCCTTCCCCCCACTCCCTCCCCGTTTACTCTTCACCATCCGAGACCAGGCAACGATTGTCCAGTTGCCATGGAAACCGTGTTGGACAACATCCAACCTTTCGGGAACATTCCCATTCCCCCCCCCCTCTGCCCGACCCTTCCCTGTCTTGCAAATCCTCCCTTGGACCGCATTGTGCGTAAAATTTGAATTTAGATCCGATTTACGACTTGCTTGCGTTCTTTTGCCTTTTGCTTGTGTCGAAAAAATTTTTTTTTTTTTTGGGGGGGGGGGGGGAATACTGAAGCGAAAAGTGCGCCTTTTATCATCAAGGTTAGACGTGTAAGTTAAACTAGAAAAACGTGAGTTTCATAAGAACATGGAGTTACAAACTTAAAAGCCCTACTCAGCGCATGATGGTAACAGAGCCCCAATCGGCCATTTCTTGTACTATAAAGTCGTACTAGCAAACAAGAATCATGTTATGGCGGACACACCTAAAAAAAAAAATAATTAAAACAAGTACCTATGCATTGCTGGCTGAAACAGCAAATGCAGTAGGGAGACTAGCAAGACAACCCCCTTCCTGCGAGTGCAGGTTAGAAGTGAAGCCGGGTGGTTTTTTCGCGCATTATATACATTAAAAAACACACTCAACTCCGAAAACATCGGATAATAAAACCATTCCAACGCAACGAAAATTATCCCCCGCACAGCCGCGCCCCCCCCGCGGGGGGGGGGGGAGTACAAAATGGTGCTCAGTTTGTGGTTTTGTCCATGCTTTTCCAATGATTTAGTTTTCAGATGTTTTGGGAGATGAGTGTTATTTTAGTGACTTAGCGAATTTGCTGCAACCTTTTGCTTGATAGCGGCACGGTTGTGCATGTCGAAACATCGCATTTATTGATAAAGCGCTTTTAATGCTGCACAACTTGGCTTCTCGAGATTTCGTTACTGTTTAGTGCCGAGTCTTAGCAATGCCGACTATATCACTACGGGTGACAGGGCACTGGGTTGGTTTAATAATAATAATAATAACTGTACTCCATTCGGAAAAGGAAAGGAATGGGCACAATGCCACTTATAGCCTTCCAGTGTGTTTACAAGTCAAGGAAAATTCAACATTTAAAAACAAGATTGTCAAAATAACTTGCAGGCAAACCTTTAAGCTTAGCTTTAAACCTTAGCAATGAAGGGGCCATAGCAATTTCACATGGCAAAGCGTTCCAAATCCGCCCAACTCTAAGAATAAAAGAATACTCTCTACAATTAAGTCTGACAGCATCCCAAACAATTTGAAATCGATGTGCCCTAAGAGGTCTTCCTTCCTTCAGCTTAACAAAGGGGGGATCTGGGCCTGAATGGGTAAGGCCCCAAATGAGTTTATAACAGCACCTCAGATCAATTTTAATCCGACGCACTTCTAAAGTTTCAATACCGATCATTTTAAGTCTTTACCCATAGCTAAGTTCACCCATTCCACGCAGTCGTTTAGTAAACCTGCGTTGGACGGCTTCAATTTTGTTTACATCTTTAACTAGGAATGGGTTCCACACTCCACTGCTGTATTCTAAAATGGGGCAAACAAATGCATTTAAAGCCTTAATAAGCACACATGCAGGACTCTTAAAACATTTAAGAATCAGATTTTCTCGCAAGTGGGCCTTATGGGCAGTTTCAATACAGTGCTTTCCAAATTTCAAGTTATCACAAAAAATAACCCCGAAGATCCTTTTGAGAACTAGTTAACTTCCACATCACTAAAGTTTATGGTTAATTTAGTCTCTACTGCGATCGAACATTAGGCCTGATGGATAGCAGAATTAGTCACTCCCGGTTCCGGGTGGTTTAGTTTCATGATGGAAGTTTAATGCTCGCCTGATCATGCCGAAGCTGTCCGACTTATAGTGTCCGCGGCCTATCTTGAGTTCTCCGCAGAACGAACACAGATAATCGATTGTACGTTTTCAGTAGCAGAGTGCCTTGTTGATATCCAAGATGGTTACAAAAACAATGGCGGCCATCGATTAAAGTCACCCCATCCAGGAAGACGTAGCCGATCACAAAATACTTGCAGGACTCAAGATACACCGCGCACATAATAAGGTTAACCCATGTGGAAATAGGGCGTAGCTAATATCGGGGCGTAGTTATTAGGGTTGCTGAGAACTTATTTAGATTCGGGAAATTATTTAGATTGGACGAACAGAACCGTTACTCTGCATCCCTTTCTAAAACTTCACATTACCTCGGATGGAAATTCAGACAGCTGCGATTCAATTTCTAATTGTTGATTGGCTTGCCTGATTTGCGGGTCGAATGTCGGTGGTTGTGATGTTCTTCGAACGTGTTTTAGAATTTGCATCGTAATTTTCTAATGGCTGCGTCGAAATTATAATTCCAACTTTCGGGACGTGCTAACTCAAATAATAATGGTATTGCCGCATTACAAAATCTGCAGCCAGTCGGAGCAAAATCCTCAAGTTACTGCGTCTTAAACTCATAAACACCCAGTCGGATGAACTAGACAGCTAAAATCATAAATTCAGTCAAGTGTTGGGTGTCGGATCGAAATTTACAAGTAGTTATGTTGTAAGGTTGCGCTAGTGCATAAAGCAAACAGTCTCCATTAAAGACTGGTCTTGTGAGAAGAGAACTAGCTGAAAAACCCGTGAAAATTAACGGGACCTAGTTTTAACGGATTGAATTGACAAAGTAAGCAGCTTTACCAATGTTACTTTCTTTGGTAGCGTTACTTTGGTGGCTTTCAACTTGGGGACCGTTACTTTGTTTGGCATTGCTTGCTTTCGTGGTTTCGTCGCACGACTGATTGTATAGATCATTGTAGACACGAATTGGTTTTAGTTCCTTCTCCAACACTTCTCAACACATTATTTTCACTGCGTAATTACCCATTTTCAATCGTGAGGCCCTGAACTTGATGGCGCAATGCTTGGTCGTTGCACAACTCATCATTTTCTAAATTTCTCCGTGCCGGCTCCCTGTGCCTTGAACAGATCACCAGTGAAACGACGTAATCCAATAATTTCCAAGTTCCACCCACAATTTAATGACATTTTTTCCCATTTGTGCTGACGTCCATTGACGCAAAACGACGGCAGATGGCGTCGGGCGTACGTGTTATATAGAAGACGTAATATTTCGTTTGTTACTGATTGGTACAGGGCATCAACGATACCCTTCACATTCCCAGCCGCTCGCCCTTTTTCTATGCGACCGTCTGGGTGTGGTGGTTGTGTTGTTGTTGGCATATTATATCATGCGTGATACAAGAAAAGACATCTGCCCCGATTGGGACTCGAACCCAGGACTTCCCGGCCACTTACTAGCTAGGTGCTCTGGCCAATGAGGTACCAGAATGGATCCTGGCTACAGGCTCCAGCTGACCTTAGTAGCTGTTCAACCTTTCTCAGTGAGATCACAAATATATGCAAGGAGGGAAATTAGCTTGCTTCTTCCACACTAGAAATAATGCGAACAATAAATATAGAATATATCAAAAGGTAAAGGGTTAACAAAGGAAACAGTCTGCATTAAAGAATTGCATTCCCGCCTTATGTATGTTTGTGGCCTTTAGGTCACCACTGAGAAAAGTTGAACAGCTACTAAGCTCAGCTGGAGACTGTAGCCAGGATCCGCCCCAGTAGCGCAGTGGTAGCACCTAGCTAGCAAGCAGGAAATCTTGGGTTCGAGTCCCGGTCGGGGCAGTTGTCTTTTCTTTCTTTCTCAGTGTTTCTTGTAGATTACTGTATCTTGTCTTGTCACAAGACCAGTCTTTAATGCAGACTGTTTGCTTCGTTTACTCTTTACCTTTTGATTTATTCTTTATTTATTGCGCTGGTGTACCCTGCCGCTATCCGACGAAGTAACACAATTCCATGGAAATCCTTGCCGTGTGGTTGTCTTCCGTAAATTAGTGGCATTTCTCTACCTCTTCCTGGAAGAGGCTTCAAGGAGTTTACCTACATTCGTTAGACGATGAAAAACAAAAAAAGAAGTAAACACTGCGTAGATTTTCTTTCTTCCGATTGGGTTTTCTTAGAATCAGCCAACTTGATGGCGGCCATCACATTCGCTGATAGCTCCACAAAACGCTTACAAGCGCTCACCAAAGCTCCTATTTGTCAATGCACACGGCGAAGATCAAAGAGAATGTTCACCCTGTCCGCACTCCCCCAATCAATTGTCGCGTTCGGGTCCGTCACAACCGAAAATGAAGCGCTTGAATTCAGCGTTCCTCCACTCGAGCTTGAATTCTTTTGGCTTCTCTAAAAGCTCTTGCCGAGCGTCACCCATGCGGAAGCCCGCCAAAGCTTGTTTCCGTTTAGACTTGCCTACTTCTCTCGTTTTTAGGCATGCTTTCATTTCTGTCGCTTCCGTTTTGCTCGCTCTGATTCACGCTGGTTTCGACTCTTCCGTTTTTTTCTCTCTCTCTTCCCCTTTTACCAATGACGCCATTAGCCGTCTTTAAACCCTCCCGAGTGGGGGTGGGGAAGGGGGGGGGGGAGATAGGTGCAGAAACGAACCCACGTCTGCCTTATTGATTTGATTCAATGTCATGTACAGATTCATTTGTGACGAGAGACAAAATAAGATGAGATTTGGGATAAACATGAAAAGTCGTACACTAGAAATAACGGGGTAAATACGCCACTTTGATCTTGAAATCAGGCTTCGTGAGAATGAATCTTTTTCAAACCGATGAACTAATATCTAACTGTAATGGACGTAACCTACCTTTAGCTTCCTTAGTTGACTCTTCCTTCATGCTCATACATTCTTTATACTTGGTTTGAATGTGGCATTTCCTGACATGCACGGTGAGGGTGTAGTACTGAAGGAATGGATGATTTCTTTGATGGCATCTTTGAACTTTACTGTGGGCCGGCTTAAGCTACGATTTTCAGCGCCATGTTGCCTGTGGTTCAGCGGTCCTTGGTCAAGCGGTGTGCGCTATTTGCGCTAGTAACCCTTCTGTGACTTTAGGTGGCGACTATAAGAGTTACTAATCCCCGGTTCCATTGGCCTATACGTCAGTTTGACGTGGTCAGCGACGCAGCAAAATAAAGGTCCATGCATATACCACATTTCACACGACCACCGTTTAAAGCTATTAAAACACCTTCCATTTGACGATTGGCGATAACAAGTTCAACAACGCTAAACACGACCCAACAAAGCCATACACTATTCTTTCTTTGTTCAGGAGTCAAACATTTTGAAAGTGGACTGTAATTTGATATACATCGTACTAAAAACCCGCGTCATAAAACATTAAATAACCGTTTGCCGTGGTTTTACTTTTATAAAAATGTCTAAAAGTTAAATATAACAGTAAGGTTTCACTTGGGCTAAACATTACAATACATAGTGGCATCTGAAACCTTACAGGAAAGCCTATTCATGTTCCTTTCATGTTATTACTTGGATTCAACTAAACCATGCCTTAAACTTCAGACAAATTCAATTTTGCTAATTTCCGTCAACGCTTGATGTAGGGATACACCTGAGATATGCTAAGTCTCTCGTCAGTTAACTCTGGACGAACATACATTACTTCCCAAAGAGCCTTGCTATCCGGACCTGTTTCTCAGTTTGTCTTCCCTCCAAAGAACAAAACATTGAATATTGTATTGTACAGCAACAATTGCATTGTAAAATTCCTTTATTGTAACCATGAGCTCACCATGCCTACAACAATGTATAGCACCCTCTTTAACAATGCCTTGGCATCCCCACTCTAAAACTGCCATTCCATTCCCAGCTATCCAACTAGTAAGTCACTTTTTCGTTATTGATACTTAGAAATTATTTCTCCCCTTTTCCTCCACTAGTCCCAATGTAAGTCATCTTGTCCCCAAAACATAATTTGTATTCCTCCCCATCCCATTAGTTGCTTTGTAGCAGAGTAGGCAGTGGCAGGCGAGTCTGTTTACCATCTAAATCCTGAACAATAAACATCCTAGCCATAACACTACTTGCAAGTTATAATTCCGCCCGTAATCCAGCCCTTGACGCTATATTGACTGCCTTTTTGCCGAACTCGGAATACTAATTGCCGAAAAATGAAAAAAAAAAAAACAGTTTATTCCGGAACTACACACTACAAAAAAAAACAAAAAAATCTGCAAAAAATGTCTCATCTCATCAACACTAATCTGCCTTGCTTTCTTCTACCCTCCCCCCCTCCCTTCCTCATTTTCTCCTCCCGTTATTGACCCTCATGTCTCCCCTCGCCCTATCACCCGATTGATAATTCATGTTATCGAGTTAATGTAATTTGACGAGCATCTGCTCCTGGACTGACGCGTTTTGTCATTATCATCATCATCAACACTGTAGGCCCACGACATCAACGCGGTTGCCCCCCCCCCCCCCTTAACATTACCCCTCTCCTCGCTTCTTTAACTATTTATGAGCCAAGTCAGTTGAAGCCAACCAGTTCCGAGATGTATACGCCGTTTGCTGATAGTAAGTCCGTGTGAGGCAGAATATGTCTTCCCTTTGCGGTCTTTTTCGACCAAGTTTCTTTTTGTAGTTTGTCTGGTTGAACTTTGTCATCATGAAACAGTTTTTCAGAGTTTGCCTGATCGACCTGTGTCATCATGAAACAGCTTTGTAGAGTTTGCCTGATCGAACTTTGTCATCATGAAACAGCTTTGCGGAGTTTGCCTGATCGAACTTTGTTCTCATGAAACAGTTTTTCAGAGTATGTCTGATCAAACTTTGTCATCATGAAACAGATTTGCGGAGTTTGCCTGATCGAACTTTGTCATCATGAAACAGTTATTTAGAGTTTGCCTGATCGAACTTTGTCATCATAAAACAGTTTTAAGAATTTGCCTGATCGAACTTTGTCATCATGAAACAGTTTTAAGAATTTGCCTGATCGAACTTTGTCATCATGAGTTTTCAGAGCAGTTTTTCGCTTTTTTGAGGGTGAAAAAAGCAAGTTATGGCGATGAAAATAGCCTATTCGAAGCATAATTTAATTACCATTCATTCGATGCTTCTGTCAGCTTTGTAGGTGCATTAGTTTCAGAGGAGTAGATGTGCACACACACATCAAAAGGCTACTACAAATAGGTTAACAATTTTATTCATCTAATCATAAAAATGTGAATCTGCTTGTCGTAGCCTTTTTTCCATCATAATTTTTTTAGTTGTTTGGATAAAATTTGTTTTTACATTTTACATCGTTATCAGCGAAAGATCTTGAAGATAAATTGATTATTCTGATATATCATTTGCAGACAAATTTACGTATAACAAAAGTAGAAATGAGTTGTTTACAGATACTCTCTCTTTATTTGTTTTCCACTTTAATTTCTTAAAAATGTACGGACTTAATCACATAATTAACTTTACCCGGCGTGTTTCTTGTAAGGCCCGCAGACATTTTTCGTCATTTATTTATGTTGACTTATGTTTTTTTCATATCATTTTTAAAATGAATAGACGCAAATTAGATTAAATGTGAGATGAAACTTCTGGTCTGTTGCTGTTATTCGGGAGTCAGCAATCTTGTGTATCATACCGAAACGGGAAAAAATTAATTAATATGCTCGCAAATAAATTTATTATTAATGTACAAACTTGGCTTCTAATCTACAACTGCCTGTAGGTGTGTCGTGCTCGCTTCTTAAATTTGGTGGATTTCGTGGAAAAGTGCTGGATTGTGTTTGTTTGTTTGTTTGTTTATAGTGCTGTTTGTGCTTTCGGCTATAATTGCACAAAGTTTTTGGCTGAAATACCCGAGTGTTTCTATGAACTCGATGATTTATGTGTTTTAGCACGAAACTCTTTTCCAGATTTAATTTTCCGAGACCGAAAGTCAAGAGAAATTTGCTGGAAAGAGTTGAGTGCTTAAACGGACAATTATAGATTTCGTAGAAACACAAGTGGCATTCGGTGTGAGAATTTTGGTTTTCTTTCCACTATGCGTTTCTACGAAGTAATTACGATTTCTGATTTCAGTTTGCGTTATTTACAATGTTTACGTTGTTTTCCTCTTTTTGGCGTAGTGATAAGCCTAATTTCATACCACTCTGTCGGCTTAAAACGTAAAGCTCCGAATCTGACGAGACGCAGCTTCGTGTTTCCGCAAAATTCCGGCAATTCCCGAAGGTGACGTTTCTTCCAAGTATGATACACTGTATACATCTGTGGTTTGTTTTGTCGGTGACCGTTCAGCGACGAATAAAGCTTTGATTTATGTGATTACCGAGTGGAAAGGTCTGGTATTTTAAGTGTAAGTCAAGCATGGCGCTCGTTTGCGAAAAGCAAATACATTTTTTCAAGTGCATAACAATGGAATCCATTAGGCTTGAAAATGCATGGCAGTAACCGTGTTTCTTTTTGTCGCAGTGCTATACCAGATCGCTGAAAGGCTGTTTCTTTTCCCTACAATTTAGCTGTAATTTGCAGTGTTGCATGTAGCGGACGAATCTTTTTTTGTTTCGCTTCGTGCTAGATACATTCATGCAGCAACAAAATGGGTACTAGCTTGAATGCAGAAACAGGATGGCTGCTTCCCAACGATAAAAAATATGAATAATTAGGCTTGTATAACCTTCTCATGGTCAGGCCTTCTACACAGAACTATCTAGTTGGCTCTGGTGGTGTTACTTGGAATGGTGTGTGTGACGTTATGAAGTTGTTCTTGTAAAGGGTGTTGTAGGTTGGTAAGGCTCTCGCTTGGTGTTTGTATACATTAGAACAATTTATTTTGCAGAAATAAGCCTATGTGGCGTGTGGTTCATCATCTTCGGATAATAAACGTGATCCAGTAGGGTTACACGTGAGACGTCAGTATCGGTAGCAAGTTGGCTGGCCCAGAGGTGTGCTCTGCCGCAACACGTCGCCAGAAAACAAGCTAAATGTACCATTGCTGATTAGGTTGTTTCTGCGGCTTGTGACTGTTGCTTATACCGGGTTGCGAAATTTAAAATGTAAATAAATTTTTCAACAGAGAGAACAAATTGTTAGCAACTTTTGTGCTTAATAACAGTTTAGGATAGTGTGATCTCTAGAATGACAAAAGTTGAAAAATTTTCTCTTTTTTTTTCTGCATACTTATCGGAAACGCCAATGATGTCGTCCCGTCTGCCTAAAATTGTTTAAAATTTCCAACGCTTACCGATTTACGTCACGATCCTGAAAAAAAACGAACCTACGCCTCTAAACCGACAAATAATTTGGGCCTAAGGGCCGGCCATAGCAGACTGCCAGAAGTAACGTCACCTAATCTACGAAACTTTAAATAGTTTTCGACTTTATGACAGCCCTTACGTAAGCAGCTACAGTTGTTGAACGGAATGTATTGTACACGTTTTCACAGCTCCTTTTTTGTCTAATTATTGCCGTATTTAAACTAAGGCAGTTTGGGTGATAATATATGTATGCCGTTCAACACTGAATAGGTTATTGATAGAATTCATTGAATTTTTCCGACCTTGTGACCTCTGCTTCTGTACGCCGTCGAAGCACAACTTGTGCGAAGCTGCTGCTGCTGCTGGCGTAATGTTTAGCCATTTATGCCTGAATCGGCCGCAAGGTTACTAAATTGTCACTCGCTAATGGCACTGAATTGAGTCAATTATCCCCAATTATAGCCGATCACTACTCGAGACACCGAACCCATTAAAGAGTTTAGCAATAAGGCCAGCACCACATCAAGCACTCTTACTCTTCTGACAGCCAGCAATTGCAAGGTTTATCGATAGACCACACTTAAATCAGAACAGACAGCTCACGAAAAAGAACGAGCTCGGTCTAATTCGCAAACCTTGTTTCTTCCCATTTCAGATTTGTTTGTTGGCTTAAAGGGGTATACATCACATAAACGCGAAACGCATCAATTTGTTTCGTTCTTCCATATGAAATTCGTAGGATGTTTTACATGCCCCAAAAGACATGAGAACGAAGCATCACAGGGCCAGTGTTGCCAGATTGGGGGTTTTACCCCCTACATCTAAAGGTATATTGATTTCCTTTTGGGGTAAAAACGGTGGTGGAAAATATCTTGGGGTAAACTGGGGTGAAAACAATTGAGTAATTCTAGGGTGGAGGAATCATTGGTTTTAATTCCGTGTAACCGTTTCATTAGTCATTACGCTAAGCCAAGGATTTCTTGCATGACGTCACCAATAGGCTGGCGCCAACAGCAGCGTCA
>JAHWFP010195350.1:41438-76065 GCA_023313725.1 Lithobius niger | reverse complement strand
GAATTTCGTGTAAGACGATTTTCCATTATACGAATTTCGTGTTATACAATTTTCTGTTATACGAATTTCGTGTAAGACGACTTTATTATACGAATTTCGTGTAAGACTATTTTCCATTATACGAATTTCGTGTTAGGCGATTTTCCGTTATACATTTATAGTGTATACGTTCTTCCAATTATACGATTTTCCAGTTAGACGATTACCCCTCCCTCGCCCCCTTAGGAAGACACTTTGGAGTAGTTTTCTAAGACTTTTCTTTTTGTTTAGCAACAACACTTCTATGCCCAGTGGGTCAGTTAGTATCAAGCCTTACTTAGCCTTCCAAATTTTGATTCTTTCTGATTTGGTCATTGACATTTTATTGACTGCTCCATCTTAAAATTGTTCCTTAACACATCACATTCCGCTTTCTACAACTGCATTTGTGGTATGCGAGTAAACCCTCTAAATTCGCGCTGCTTCCTTTGCGATATTACCAGGTTTCTTTGAAGTTGTTGCTCTGGGTTCGTTTATTTCTTATATTCTCTCGTGGTGCGTGCATTACATCCTCCGTTGTGTATGCGTCAGGAGTGGTATAGGTATACTCTAGTAGGTTCCACTTCAAATTGTTTGGATTGTGTGTGTGTGTTTGGTTGGGGGTATGGGTGTGTTTATGTGGGTGTTTGTGTGGCCGGGTGTCAGCGGTGGCGAGAGCAGCGTTCTTTTATCGCTTGGCCCAGTCGGGGAATTGGTTCCGTCTTGAATTATTAACTCGATCTCGTGCTTTTCCCCTCGCAATCTCACGAGTCGGCCAGTCTAGCCAGTATACACCGGACAGCACAGATAACAAACCGCCTTCTTTCCTTTCATGCGGTTTTCCCTCGCCAGAGGGCCGTGAAGCGAAAGCGAAAGTTGGAGAGAGCCATCGAAGAGTGAGGCATGGGTTTCATTTCCTGATGGCAGGTGGCCCGTGCGTCATTGTTGAAGCGTGACGACGGTTGCACGCTTTGACCAAGACTGGCTGCAAACACGCCTCGTTTGGTCAGTCGAAACGCCTTGTTTGTCCGATGGTTTACGGGGCCTTTTAACGAGGGTGGTGGCTGGTTCGTTTCCTTTTAGGGTCGACAATTAGTAAGTTAGCAAGAAAGACGCTACTCGACAAACAAGTTTTCAATTTAGTGTGTCACATTATTCCATTGTTGAAGCCAAGAACTTGGAGAACGGGTGATCTTTGGTCTTTAGTTACCCAAGTGTTTGGATTGTGTGTGTGTTTGGTCAACAAATTTAACCATTTCTTTGATAATTACAAGACTGAAAGACAAATGGGTTCAGTTAGTGATGAATATACACAGACGTATTCCCTCTTGGACTTGAATGTCAGACTGCCTGAGCTGGGAATTGTACCCTTGACCTTTGAAACCAAACCCTCCGGCTACACCAGACTGATGTGTTTATTTGCTAAGTTTTAACCGTTAGTAGCAGATAAAATGTTCTATTTTTGCTGAATTACTCTTCACTTATATTTTTCTACTAGTAAACGATATGCCTGTGCTGGTATGCCATATGCCAAATACGGCATTTAATAATTTTGCTTTATTATTAAAACCGCATAAGTCTACAGGTTGTCATGCTGCTATGGCTTTGAAAAGAGTAAAATTTACATTTTACAAGGTGACCTGGAATAGATGAAAATTCAATGGATGCTGATCTATGATTAGAGAAAAATATAATTAATCTAAAGTATCTCTAACTCGCTGAGTGGCAGACTTGAAGTGCGAATCATGCAGAATTAGACGCTGTTTTGCATTACCATCGTCCGGAATAACATAACATAACATAAGATAACATAACATAACTTAACATAACATAAAAAATGCACCACCAGATTAAAAGAAGCTTTTTGCTGGAAAGGTCCAAATTAAGTTGAATGCTAGCAGTCGATCCCATCTTCACACCTAGTCAGGCTGGGGGTACACACAAATACATAAGGAAGATTGTTCCAGGAGTTTATTACCCAACGTCTGTAAAAAGAGCCTCGTAAAAATATGCGTGCGTATGGTTTATGCAGTTAGTGTGGATATCCCTGGTCAGTCACAAGGGACTGCAGAACAGTTTCTCTTTGGGAGTCTATAATTGCAATAGATGATGTTGGAAAATTGTAAGCTGTACTCACCTTTGCTGGCTTCGTGTTGCAAGGGTTTTCATTCCATGAGTCACTGACGTTCCTAGTACGGAAGATCGTGGAGACCTGGGTTTAATTTAGTGGCACACCTTTGTATTGAATAGCGATGTCTTTTAGGAAGTATGGGCATCATGCCTGTACACATTATGCAAATGCGGGCAGGCAAACCTGCTATAAAGTAACCGGTGGCGTTTAATCTTGCCCAAGGCATGGTTGGCTTTTTTCACAGTGGCGATGAACTAGGCAGGGGGCTTTAAGTTTCTGTCGATGATAATGCCAAGACACTTGACCTGAGAAGTGTGCTTTAGGAACATCGTAGAGGAGATAAGTATGTTGCCCAAGTGGAGCACTTCACACGTTTCAGTGTTAAAGGAAAGTTTTTTGGCAATGGCCCACATAATTGAATTGTTTTGCGGTCGCGCAGGAGAGCAGCAACATCGACGTTGGTGGTCAGTCTCCAGAAGATCTTTAAAACTGGCAGGAAGCCTACGAAGAGATGTGATACCACCAAGAAAATCATTAACACAGGGTAGGAAAAGTAGGGGGCCGAGAACGGTACCTTGGAGTATGCCACTTCTCGCCCTGCAGCCATGTTACCGCAGATTCCCTCTGTAGCTTGCTCGTTACTGGCAGCCAGTATAAGGTTTAGACACTACACCCTTATTCTGCTGCTAGGTGGAAATGCTGGTTATTACTTCACTCTGATTAATAGTTTGCTTCCGGGTTTGTATTATACACCTCCCCAATCTCTTCTCCATTATTTGGTCACCATAAATATCGGGGACAAATGGTTCGGGAGCAAGCCCTTCCTGTGTTGAAGTCTAAGGCCGATACAGCCCAATGTTGATAATTTATCCTAGCTCGCAAAAACCCTTATATTTGCATCATTGTCATTGATGATCCGTGACAAAACCAATAATTTACTCTTGTACTTTGGCAGCATTGCATCTTAACAGACGCGAATTACTGGGGCTCAGACAGAAACTTGGAGATCCATCGTAGGAGGTTCCAGTGAACATCGTTACTTCTGGTTCTCAACCTTGATCGGAGTGTTTTTCCTTTTGGGTACTCTGGTTTGTTTCTACTCCTAGTGAGGGAGTCAGTTGTAACAAAGAAACAAACGATCGATGTACAACTTTTATCCAGACCAAAATGTAAGTTAACAAAGTCGTTGATTTACATCTGGTGCAGTAACGCATCGATGAAAATTATATGTCTAACAGATTCTTATTACAAAATGCAACGAAGTAGTTAAACTGAATATTTTTAATTGCACTTCTGTCATAGCGATGACTTATGCAACAAGTCCTTCTCGTTTGCCGAGGCGCTAGAAAACGTCAAGAATTCAAGTTTTGACATTGTTGGCTAACAAACCAAACAAACCATCAAATGCTGGCATTTAGAAATTAGTCCGCCATTCTATCAAAAAATGGTGGTTCGATAAAAAAGGCGAATATCCGTTGTGAGCTGTTTGCGTGACGTAACATATACTATTCGAAGGAAAACACAACAGGTGGTTGAGTGAACGACAAAAACGGAGACTTCAAATTTCACCGGAGCATGTGTGCCCAGGTGTAAATTTCAAGGGAAGCGAGTTAATAGCAACGAGTTTCACCAGGCTTCTGATTGGTGGAGGGTATAGGATGTGAGAGGGAAAAAGAGTGAGTTGTTGGGGGCTTGCCACTCACGAAAATATTGTTTTTTAGACTACGTGTACGTTTATCCAACCCACCAGTATGCGTGATGTCATCGGTCACTCTTCTCCAACTACCTATATTACGTTTTTTGGATTCCGTCAGTAGAAATTCTTTAATTGTAATAGGTCGGTGTCGTCATGCTTCGTACTACGATCCACAAGAAGAGCATCTTCGTACGCTTCGTTGCCACAGCAACCACCTAATTTAACAGAAGCAAAAGCTAGTGTGCGAGAATATTTACATCGCCTAAATATTCCCCAATCCTTTCTTTATTTTCAGTTGATGAAGCAAACTGCTTCCTCTTTCTGCCATAAATACTTTATCTTAAGACACTTGATCTGTTGCGGTCGACCCAGTCAGCCTGAGCTTATGACGTTAATTGCTTTTGCAAAATATGAATTTAGTTTTAATGGTTTACGAAGGCACCAACCCGTTAATTAATAAAAGTCGACGTTTGTAATAAGCACACGCTGCGGAATAAAAGCAACATCGTCGTCAAAGACCTGGCTGTCGCGATTATTGCTTTAAAACTCTCACAGAGCTTAAAGAGGGAAAAACGAGATAAGGTCTTCGTGATTAAAGTTAGCGGTGATTAACGCCAAAGGCTGATTATTTTAAAGCTCTTTCTGCAAACTGATAAGAAATTCAGTGGCTGTTGACCGTTCTACCAAGTTGATGTACATTAAGCCAGACCTTTGACCAAGAATGACGTCACTGCGGACACATGATTATGCAGCTTTGACAAGGAAGGCAAGCCAACGGCTAGGGCTGTTGCACAGAACGTTTAAACGTATCCCATAAGATCAGGGTGGCGTTTTACCTGGAAAAGTCAGGGAAAATTCAGGGAATATATCAAGTCTGGAAAAGTCAGGGAAAATTCAGGGAATTTATCAAGTCTAGAAAAGTCAGAGAAAAATCGGGGAGTTTGATATAAACATATACCGAATTTTCGAAAAGTCTCTTTCCTTTATAAAGATTATCTAATTCGTATTTCATTTTTTACTTCTAAAACCTTCAGTTTATTTAAATTAAAACTCTCATGTTCTTTTTGTTTCACTTCTGATGCACCAAAACTCCTTAGGCCTAAATAATATGGGTCGTTATGTCCGTTTTTAGTTTTGCTTAGATTACGCCATTCCTCCTCTTTACCAGGTCGAGTGCAACTTTCTAACGTCGGTAGAATAAATAGCTTCTCGCAGCGAGAATTCAAAATCCAATCCGTCCATTTCGTGGCTATCGAATCGAAGACAAACCATCGAATGCCGGCATACAAAAAACATTCCGTTGTCTTTTACTGCAGAAAAAATTGTTTTCTTGTTGTCATAAATCGACGCTCAAATATTGCAAGCATCGTACGCCGTGTCACGAGGCACAAGGAGAAGATTTGCGTCTGCGTCGTTGCCATGGTTGTTAATACGTATAGACAAGTCGAAGGCCGCATACTCCGGTAAAGGCGAGAAGCAGCCATCATATTTAGTATTGATCAAGTAAAAGCTAGTGAGCGAGAAAATTGTCACTGCATAAGGGCGCGTTTACGCAAGGACAATTTTCTCGCTTACTAGTTTTTACTTGGTCAATACTAAATCTGCTGGCTGCTTCTCGCCGTTGTCGGAGAATGCGGCTTACGAGTTGTCTTGACGTAGTAACCATGGCAACAACGCGAACGCAAATTTGCTCCTCGTGCCTCGCGATCCGACGTACGATGCTAGCAACATGACGGCGTCGATTTATGACAACAAGAAAACAATTTTTACTGCAGTACACGATGACGGACAGATTCCTGAATACCGGCATTCGATGGTTTGTCTTCGATTCGATAACTCCGAAATGGACGCCATGTTGGATTTTGAATTCTCGCTGCGAGTTGCTATTTATTCTGCCGTCGTTTGATCACTGCTAGGAGCTGTTTTTTCAGCAAGAAGAGCAAATTTTGGAAATAGCGTGAAATGGCAACAATGTTGTAGCAATGTTTAAAATGACTGTTGCACTTTGTTCTTTGTCCATGTTGTTATTTATAATACATTTAAGTTGTTGTCTATTACCGCATTCATTTAATAGAAACGGGAAATTAATCGTAAATAAATAACGGTTGTCTAGCAAATAGCTTTCGGCGAGCGAGAAGATCTCTTTGCGTAAACGAGCCCTAAACCCGCCGTTAGGGAGCATTTATGCAATGACTCACCTTTGCATCATCGCGGGTAGAAGCTAGAAATCACGTGAAATTTCAACATGGTGGCGGTTTTAGCTCTGCCGGTTCGCAACGAAAACAGTTAGTGATGATAAGCGACAGGGAAAATTGTTTCGTCAGGAGGAATTCTTTATCTTGTTGTGACGGATAATAAGACTGCAAGCATTTTCTCAAACGATATCGGACTTTAGCTAATCGAAGTAGCGTTTTTACCATGGCAACGAAACCTATGCCATCGCGAATAAAATCTAGCTGCGAGAATGCAAAGGCAAGTCGTTGGCCAAACGCGCACTCCTCGTTTCGCCTAACGGAGCTCTTTATGTACTCCTGGTTCCGTCCAATATTTTCATGTTGCCAACACGCCAACTCCACTGGAGGGGATCTCCGCACGCTTGAGTGTTTTGAGTTTGGTAACTGATGGCCCGTTATGGTGAGCGCTTTCAAAAGTGCCCAATGGCAATGGTCGACTCGAGTGAACAAGCATGTGCGTAGCAACGGACCAATTGGGAGTGGTAATGCGACTCTACAGCTTGGCATTTAGGCACCAGGCGTTGCTCTTCTCCAATTGCACTAACATGCCGACCGTAATTAGTTGGAGATGAAGTAATGATATTCATTACTATTATTAGGTCATTATTACGCAGCAACGAGCCTGACAGCAGTGAAATGGCTTGCAGGCCAGCGTTGCCCTTAATTTATAGATTTTGATTTAAAGGGAGAGTAGTCATTCAAATTTAGCAATAATTATAACGTGACTAGGAATTTAATCATTTCAGCCATTGTTGATTAAAATGTAACTTAAAAGCTGTTTTGATGACGCTAAATAACGCTTGTGGAGATAATGTGGTTTTCGTGTCAGTTTTCTGCAGAAAGCTAAACCTACTGAGGTTTACTATCGCCAATTGTCTTCAGCTGGGAAACTACTTGCCCCCCCCCCCCTAGAAAACCCGTATTTTTTTTTCAAATAAACCTACGAAAAAATAATCAAATAACCCCATCCCATAAAGAATAATAAGGAAAACAAATAAAAAATAAATAAATTAGAATTTCCAGGCAGCTGGCTGTTTCATATAACACCCCCCCCCCAGCCGCAGGTTGCAAAGGGGGCATCAAACACCACTCGTGCACTCAATTAGTTTTGGCTGACTAATAAACGCTGATAGAGTGAGCGAACCCGTCTGTGTATTTTTGCACTTTTTGAATATTTATCCGATTTTCACTAACCTTTAAATTAAGTTTCATTGTTTACGGAGGTATTATTGTTGCCGGCAACTTTGCAACGTAGCAATGATGAGTCTCGTGCACCGTTGGTTTAAAGTGATTGTTTGCTACACGGACATGGGACGTCGGGATCAGGAGCTTATAAAGTTTAGATACGAAAAAAGGAAGAGTAATACTTCCGTTGTCACATGGACGTTACTCCAAAGACGAAACCGAAAGCAAAACTTATGGAAGTGAAACTTGGTATACCGATTTGCGACAATTTTACACAAAAATTGCAAATCGGACTAAAATCATGTTAAATCAGGTAGGAAAAAACTATTTATCTTTTGTGATAAAGAAACATGTGCCTATGGTTTGCTACTTAAAAAATTCTTTACAACACAGGCAAGAGAGCACAATCGGTCAAATTCAAGTCACCCATCGTTGTCCACTTGACAATTGACAATCCACAAACCAATACTCCCCATGTCCTTTCCGTCTGTAACGCTGCTGCTGGCGCCACTTGGTGGTGATGTCATGCAGAAATTCCTTAGCGAAGAGTAATGACTAACCAATGGTAATAGAGTAACACGGAAGTAAAACCAATAAATTCCGCCACCCTACAATTACCTCCAATTTTTTTCACCCCCATTTGTCTCACCAGATATTTTCCACCACCATTTTCACCCCAAACGGTAATCAATTACCTGTAACTCTAGGGTTAAACACTCCAATCTCACAACCCCATGGATACAATTATCACAGTTAAAAAATGTGGACGCCACCTTGTTGTTGTAATAGCATTTTTTTTTTACGGCAGAGCTTAAACGTGATTCCCATCACAAGTTCCTATTTCGACTTACTTCAGATTCGTAAGCTTCAGACACTTAATTTCTGTGAAAATCCACAACGTTTCTACTGCTGACGACATGGCTAAATAAATATTTTTAAAGCTTAAAAGTGCACAAACATACATTTGGATGCTGGTCGTTTCCAGTTAAAATCCTAATCTATTTTCACGTACAACTAACATGCTGAAAAATAATAAATGATGTGATAATCAAATCGTTTTGAAACTAATACTAGAATTTATAGGCCAGCTACGGTAGCTGTTTCATAAAACAACCCCCCCCCTCCATCCCATTGTTGCAAACGGTGTGCAGAATTTCCAGTCTAGCCACGGTTCTGCTTCATAACCCCCCCCACCCCCCATGTTGCAAACGGTGCATCAAACACAACCCGTACACGCAATCAATTTTGGCTGGCTAATAAATGCTGATTGAGTGAACGAACCCGTCTGTGTATTTTTGTGTGTTTTGAATACTTATCCGAGTTTCACTTATCCTTTAATTTCAATCTTCCAGCGGTTTATGCACCGTTTAACCAATATTTTTAGCAGGCTAATAAACGCTGATTGAGTGAGCGAACCTGTCTGTGTATTTTTGCACGTTCTGAATATTTATCCGATTTGCACTAAACCTTTAATTTAATTCTAAATCCTTTATTTTGGTTGAAGAAGGAATGTGATCCGTGCACTGTTCACCTCAAGTAGTATACCTACTGTTTTAGCTACTACGTTACAGTCATTACATATTGTTATCCCACTGCAGAAAGGATAGGATAGGAAGAAAGGATGTGGTGTAAACATGTGAAGTCGGCGTGAAAGATTACCGTGATTTGATGATTTTGTAATATCCGTGTCACAATAACCTAGAAGGGAGGACGGGTGTGATGAAGGCCCTCACTTACCTAAACTGCATTTTGTTTTTTAGCAAAGTTACAAATTTCATGTCCATTGACGTTAGGCCGGGGTTGGGGGGTGTTATTCCTGGTGATACCACCGTTCTGTACACAACACAATGTTACAGTGATATTCTCTAGTTGAACATGAAGTTTCAGACACTGGGGGGGGGGGGGGGGCGGGCGTGCACACTGTTTCCTACGTGCAGTACTTAGTCCGCCACGTAATGGTTACCTGAGTCGAACATTGTGAGGGTTTATAGAGGTCATTTTTGTCTTTCAAAATTCTTCCGTTTCATTAGAATTGTTATCTTTTCTCTCCTGGTTCTGAGGGGTGCCAACTAGGGATTTCTTTTTTTTACAGGGGGGGCTGAAAAAAGTTTAGTTTTGGGACCGCATCCTTCCATTCAAAATCGCAAGTTCTATCCAGAAAACATGGTCCTATTTTACACTTTTTTTTCACCAGATATGACTTAGAAAATGTTGGGTTCGTCAGTTTTTTGTGGACAACCCTGTACTTTTCTATTTCTGCCAACAAACTTGGAAAGGTTCCATTCACGCAAGAAAGCTAAAGTTTAAAATTCCGTTCTCCTGTTTTGCGATTCGTTAACCTCCACGTCCTTTTGCCATGGAATTAGTGGTGGTCGGTATGAAGTGTAGTATGGCGTTTCGCCCGTTCAATCCAATCTCGTACAATCCCGCCACCACATCAACGTCAGAAGAGATTTGGCGGCAGTCCTTTGAACTACTTGATGCTGCGTCCTATCCCTTTTATGGCGGACGGGGAAGCAGTTAAGGGGTTTAAAATTGACTCTTCATTGGTATGCACTTGATCCATGATGCCACAAACACGTGACCAAGATCACGGTCGAGTGAAATCAAAGCTCTAAAAGTTAAACGCCATGACCCCCCTGTAGCATTTTCCAACTCTTGGGAGAGGCTCTGCGTTTTTTCAGAAAGGACCTGAAAGCAGTGTTTTTTTATGGCCGGGTAGTGGCTTCATTTGTTCAAATGAAACCGAGCACAGATGAAGTCGAGTTCAGACTATACTGGGTAGGGATCGATTGTAGAATTCGCACACTATGCCTAAAGGATTTTGAAATTACTGGACTCACATTTCACTGCAAAGAAGTATTGTGTATTAAAAATTCTGTATAAAGGACCATTTTTGGCACTCTAAATTTTGTTGTTAAGAAAGCTGACTGTAGTAAAAGTTATTAAAATGACTAAGACCGCGTCCTTGACCCCGACAGCATGTATGGTGTCTGGGCCCCGACGTTTAAAAAAGGCAACCAAAAAAAAAAAAAAACCCGACACCTATTTTTCCTTACCCCGTCCACATTAGACCCAAACATCGCGGCCTTCTTCACCCGTGATTTCATGTCTTGGTCGAAAGCAGGACTTCAGACCCCGATTTTGACTCCGTGTAAACTTCAGTGTGTACGCGGTCAGCGCCTGGGCCCGAACCTTAAGAAAACGCATTGACGTTTTGGAGCACTGATAAACAATAGCTGGATGAAAAGGAGAGCTGGAGGAGGGAGGGAAGAAGAAACAACAAAATGTTGTAGTGAGACAAAACTTAATTGAATCTAAGACCCTAGCCGCGATGTCGGGGTCCAGATGAAAAAAATAATTTGTTGGTGAAGCAGATCGGTTTGAGAATTGCTCCCTGATAAAGCAATGGGCCCGTAATTATCATGCACTTAGAAACGATTTAATTTTCGGCATTAATTGCATGTCTTGTTCACATAAAACAAGACCAAACATAAACAAAATACAATAAAGGACCAAGAATGGAACCATACTTACAATTTAAAAAGGTAAAACACTTAAAAACACGAGATAGCCAGATCTGCTGGAGTGTTAAGTCACCATCTTGGAGTGACGTCATCAAAATTTAAACAATATTAACAGGAAGGCTCTGAAATAGGTCAAACCCACGTTGCAAACGTCGTCAACGTTGTCTTTAAGTGTTTTATTTTTTAAAATTGTGAGTTGGTTCCATTCATGGTATTTCATTGTATTTTGGGGCTTTTGTTTGGTCTTGGTGAACTAGACATGCAAATAATGCCGAAAATTAAATCGTTTAAAGAGTATTACAATTGTGGGTCCATTGCTTTTTCAGGATGCAATCCTCAAACCGATCGGGGTGCCTTGTGGACGGGGGACGGAAAGATGAGGTGCCAGTTTTTCTGTTTATTTCTGTCGTTTTCAAAAGTCGGGGCCCAGACACCAGACGCACAGTCGGGGTCCAAGTGTGTACGCGGCTTAAAAGAGCTTTGGAATACAGTGAATACAAAAACAAGGCTAAGGGACGAAAATAGATGGGTTATTGTCTGAGGTGGAAGGGCATGCTTCATAATTTTGTTTTTCTATGTTCTTCTCACGTTACGATTTGTCCAAATGGTTGTTTTGAAGTTATTTTGAAGTTGCTGGTCCGTTCACTTGCCTTCAGTCCTTGTTACAAAGCACATTTACACATACCGAGATTGGCGAGGCGTATTTTCTACTAGAGCCATACATTAGAGCCACTACAGTCCTGAAATTAGATAGCTCCACTTACAACCAGAACTGGATATTCAGACATTCTGTAAATATCTCACGCACTTTAAATCAGGGACGGATACGAGAAGTTGTTGTTGTCCGTCTCATAAGCGGGAAGCCCTGGGTTCGAGTGCCAGTCGGGGGAGTTGTCTTTTTTTTTCTTTGTCAGATAAGTGCATCTTGTATTCTGACAAGGTCAGTATTTAATACAGACTATTTGCTTCGTTAACTCTTTAACTTTTGATTTATTCTTTATTTATTGATTGAAGACCATTTACATGCAGATTTAACCAATATGCCAAATTGATAAATCTTCACGAATTTTTATTTTCTCAGACTCTTGGTTGGTGGGGGTGGGGCAGGGATACAGGGCTTGTTCTCCCATATTTTCGATCCAGAGAACTGTCTGTTTCCTTGAACACTTTACCTTCGGATCATTAGTTATTATCTAGCACACCTTAATAACGAACGTTTATCTCGATTGCATGTATGGATTGGCTAGACAGTGTTTATTTTCCCCACCAAACTTGCTTAGGGAGCGATCCTAAGAGGTGCTAACCAGCAACAAACTGAAAGTATCACCCCTTTTTTCTCGGCCGTGCATTGGAATGGAATAGGCCCGGAGCACTGCTCAGCCCGAATGGAAGACGGGAAGGGAAAAATAATCCTTGTTTCTGATGCACACGCACTAGCGCTTATTGGAAAAGGCGTGCCAGGCCAACGCTTCTTGCTTAATTCAATTACGCGCCTTATAAATTTCTCCAAAGCAACATTAATTTGAATAATGCAGGCGCTCGTAGATTAAGTTGGTAATGATGAGGTTAATTGGCTGGCCCATAAGTCATAAAGGGTTTTGTCTTACAAACGTCCAACTGATTGGATTGCTATTTAAGGTGCATTTCTGTTCCGTCGGTAATTTTGGAGTTAGCAGTGTAAAAGCTTTTAACCTTTAAAATTTGGATATTTTAAAGGGACATTATACCTTGTGACAAACTGGCTTACATACAGATACGGCATAGCCTACTAGATATTTCTGTGTAGAAGGCCAGACCATGAGTAGGCTGTGCAAACCTAATGGTAACGGCGCTTTTAGTTGCCACAGCGTCGTATGGTGGTGATTGTAAGGCGACAATGGTTTAGTCCATATAACCTGTAGGAAGGATGTCCAGCTGAACGCCGTCAATGCCATGAGTGCTCTGCTGATCTGTTTTGACGGTAGGAGACAGCGAAGACAACGTTAGTGACCAACGTTCATTATTGCCCATAGGAAGGCCTTATGTAATTCAGTTGGCTCTGATATGGCACCATAAAATAAGTCCTATGACCGCATTCGCGTATGGTTACTGTAGCACCTACTTTGTCAGTAGCAATCAGCTGATCGGCGTTGTTAATAAATATGGTAGCACAGTTTTTACGACTACAGGTCTGTCCGCGACTATACCTGCTTCCCTTTGGTTCACTGGTCCACCTCCTAGAAACATACATGACAACTGGCGACGAGGATGGGATACTACTCCAGCCACAGGGACTTGTCGTGGCTCACTCATCACATGGATCAGAGTACTATACAAACCAGCCAGAAGTCATATCGTACAACAATCCGATTTTTTTATAGTCACTATTTTAGTCACTGGAACTCGCGCTAAACGTCTTTATTGATACTAAGTCATTTTTTGTACCATTACATTATCCAGAGCGATTTGAGAGACTTTTCAGTGTTTGCAACCCCAGTAAAATGGCTGGGGTTTTGCCTCGATGCTAAAACGCTTTTCAGATCGCTATGGGCAATATAGTGACAAGTCGGACGTGAGACAAGTTTTAGCAATAAAGACGTTCAGTGCGAGTTCCAGTGATGATAATAGCGCGTAAGTGTAAAACTTAATAACACTCAATACAGGCATGGATTGTTCTACGATATGATTTCTGGCTGATTTTAACCCTTTCATTATACAGTATCTATATATATAATTACACAAGATCCGCAACGCAGTCCTCTGCATCTGCAGCGCAGCAGCAGCAGCAAGCAGGACATACGATGCTATCTCCGCCATTTACCGATGGAACGGCAAATTATAACAGTAGCAGCCAAGGCCCGCTGAGATAGTAGCTGCGCCTGGAACGCAACGGCCAGCAGCGCGAACATACGATGCCATCTACCGACCGAACGGCAAATTAAATGAGGGGAGAGGAGAGGGGGGAGGGGAGGGGAGCGAGACGACGCGGAATGAGTGAGCGAAGCGAACCACTCCACTAGTCTATAGTAACTGTATCCATGCAGAGCGCGAGCGATGAGACGAGTCCCTATGCTGCGTTACGTGACTCATGCCCTGCACGTGAGGAAGAATCAAAACCGAAGACGGCTCCCGTAACGAAGTACGATGGCTCCGATTTGTTATTGGGATAGCAGCCTACGTGACAACAGCCGCAAACCTCTTGCATCATAGCTTCATGATGCAACGCTATCATGCGTGAAGTCAGAAAAAAATCCTCGGTAGTGACGACAAGTTGCGGCGGGAGTCAGCTTATTGGCTGGTCGTTCGCTAACAAAGCAATAAAAATGAAGCATGCGCTACATTTAATGGAGTGTCTAGGAATTCTGGTGTCATGCTATCCGTCAAAGAAGAACAATAGTTCTACTTGCTGGCCACTAGGGCCCCCATTGTAAATAGGCTGCCGTGCTCATCTATCAGGTGGAGCCAGCTGTATGCCAATAAACTATATAAGGCAGTATAAAAAAAACGTCCAAACGACTACCGCTCCTTTAAGACCTACGCATTACTTCTGGTGGAGTGGCACGGGGTGGGGAGAGGAAAGGAAGTTGTGTAAACAAAAGGGCTTGGAGTTTTTCATCAATGAATTCTTTCACACCCCACCCTACCCCTCTGATTCCTCGTCGACACTCCCCACCCCTTTCAAATTAAAGTTTTGGCGATTTGAGTTGAAAGAACACCAACCCAAGTTGGGGGTGGGGGCGGAATCGGAAAAGTATGGCAAAACGAATTATTCCGCTATCGCCCAAATTCGTCTTTCTTCTTGCGAAAGAATCCAATAACGAAATTCCCAACGACCGAGGTTTTGTCGCCAACTTTGAAGCTGCCGCTCTGCCAGAAAATCCCGAAGTGGATTTTCCTGGCGAATTAAAGATGAACTACAAGAATAAAAGGGGAGAGGAGGTCAAAGGAGGATCGAATCAAGGGAATGAGGTGGGGAGGGGGGGGGGGGGGAGGGATGGTCGGAAGGTTAGAAAGGTCGTGATCGTGTGGTGATCAGACGAGCCAAGCGCGCACCAAGCACGTGTTCTCGCATGAATAATTGACAAGAAGACAATAGTACATTTCGTGGATCAATACAGGAGAAGCTTCAAAGGTTTGGGAGAACTTGCAATCGAAACCGATTTCGTCGAGGAAACAAACAGGAGGTAACTTCTTGAGGTGGTGTGTCTGTCTGGCTAAATTGTTTACATTGTTCCGTGCTTGCTGTGAAAGAAAGCATTCGAAGGAAGATAGGAGAGATATGCTTCTGGCCTTTAAAGCGTAATAATTAGCCAAGAATGACGGGAATTCCTGACGTCCTTCACTTCAGAAGGAAATATTTGAAAGTCCGGAACCTGATATTCGTCACTTCGTAAGGAGTTTTATGGTCAACAAGAAAATAAAAAAAGCCGTAAATACCGTAAATGTCATCATTAATAGCTGCAGCGCTTACTTAAAAAAAAAAGAAACTACTCGAGACGACTGATGTTACAGATCGGCTGTTATATCTTGAGAGAGTTATTTTGGAGTGAGGGGGGGGGGGGGGGGGGGGGAGAAAAAAACCCCCCCCCCCCCCCCCGGGGGGTGGCGGGGCACGAGACCGTGGTGAGAGAGCGAGACGGGAGGGAGAAGAGAGAGGGGAAGAGTGGGAGAGAGAGGGCGGGACGGGGGAGAGTTATTCCGGTGTTTGGTGAAAGTATGTTGTTGTTGGGAATCTTTGCCCTCACCTGAAGATCGAACTAATGAACCGATTTTCAAGTTTTCAAAATGTAGGTATGAACAAGGCCTAGGACCTTTGGAACGCTATTTTCATGCTAGTACAATACGTTGTTGTTGTTGTTCTTGTAGGGGAAATTGTGTTTTTACCTCGAGATCGACCCAATGAACAGATTTTTAATCTTTATCGTTTAAAATGCAGGTATTAACAAGGATCAGCGCCTTTTGAACGCTATTTTATTGAGACTACAATATTCTTGTTGTTGTTGTTCTTCTTGTTGGGGACACTTTGCTATAGTCTAGAGATTGACCCAATGATCCGACTTTAGACTTTTATAGCTTAAAACGTAGGTAGGTATTAACGAGGACCAGGCCCTTTTAAACGCTATTTTATTGCTATTGATTTATCTTAAAAGGCATTCATATCGATTATCTCATACCGCAATTACCTCATGTCAAAATTCTAATTATTTAACTAACTTGCAATATTTAAGAAAAAAAGCTGATATTAGTAGTAAAAAACCCGATAAAGCATATAAAATACGGATGTACGCCTTAAAAAAACGTAATGCTCTAAAGTAACAGAAACAAGAAAAAGACATGTAAGTCATCAGCACCGCACTAATACGTGTAAAAGAAAGTCCAGCATCCCAAAACAAGCTGGAGCTTATTTTACACGTACCGGTGCGATGCTGATGGTTACATGTCTTTTTCTTCCTTACAGCAAGTTTTTTAAGGGTTACAAAGCTGGAGTTTCTTTACACGTATAAGTGCGACTCTGACGGCCTACACGTCTTTTTCTTGTATCTGTTCCTTTAGAGCATTAAGTTTTTTTTAAGGCTTTCATCCGTATTTTACATGCTTAAGCGTTTTTTTAACACTAATTTTATTTTATTTGTCAGTTTTATTCGAACACGAATGTGATATGTAAACTTAATTATATGGAGGCAAACCAAGCAGTGCTACATAAAAAGACGAACGACATTTCTAATAACAATTTTTGTCATCAGGTTTACAATTGACAAATTTAAAGCATGGCAAAAGCCACTAAGTCATCCTATGTTAAAGCATAACGACAGAAGTTTAAAAAGATTTAGTGGCTTTTGCCATGCTTTAAATTTGTCAGTTGTAAACATGATGACGAAAATCGTTAGTTTTCGAAACGTAGTACTGCTTGGTTTGCCTACCTATAATCGGTTAGGCCACTAAAACTTAATTAAGTGGTTCTCGCGAGCATACGCGTGGGTTTTTCCTTAGCGCATGAAACGTTTTTTATGACATTGTCTAGAAAAAAAGTACCAATCACGCATCACACCATTTTCACTGAACATTACCTGGAGCCGATGACCACATCAGCTGTTTGCTCCATTCACATGATCACCTGGAAACGAATCTAAAGATCAGAGGTATGTCACCACAAAAAACTTGGATCAAAAGAATGACTTTTATCAAATGTACAACTTTTGCACGCTGATCTTGGCAATAAAACATAGATATTGTATTGGACCAAAAAAATGTAAGCTATTGGTTTCGTTTTATTGGGTAAAAAAAAAGGCATCCCCCGCATCTTAAAAATCACGAATAAACATTAAAAAAAAACACCTTCCACTCGCGTCAATTTTTTTAGTACCACTCCCGAGAACCACTTAATTAATTTTTAGCGACCCTTATTGTGCTTTTTGCTCCATTTCATGTAAACTTTCCCCCTATTTTAAGTTGAGTGGTAATTGGCCACTGCCCGGGCCACTGTGTTTATCGGTGCGGTGACACTTCCTAAGTCTTCAACCTTTGCAATACTCCGTGCTAGGCTCCGACCTAATTCCTCCTTGCCTGCCCGCCAGCAAAAGCCTTCTGAGTCCTAAGCTTCTCCCCTCCCCCCCCCCCCCATGCCCTCGCTTCTGCACAAGAAGACGAAGGAAGTGAAATTAACTTAGCGGCTGCCTCTTTTGTCGTGGTAATTGATTTTGCTCTAACGGATTATTTAATGTTTCCAGGTCATGAACTTTCCCAAGACTAGGGCGATCAAAAGTGGGATTCTTAATGAAAAAAGTTATGTTGAGGAAAAGGGTCGACTTGATGACAAGAAAGTGGAGTTTTTATGGACCCTTACATCCTTAAATAGTGGCGTATTCCACAAAGGGAAAGGTTTGGTGAGATGGCTGCTTATCAAAGAACGTGTTGGTATCACTTGCTTTTGAGTCGTGAAAAGAGTGAGAACAACATATGGAGTTGAACAGGAGCTAGAATGTATTAGAAAACAAAATCGAACTCTTTTGAAGCTTAGGGTAAGGCTTAACTGGTCCGACGTCAAAACAACAAAGGAACACAAATAAACTTTCCTGTAAGGTTACAGATACTGCAGTGTTGCTGTATGTTTAGTCCACGTGAAACCTTACTGTTGTATTCAAATGTTTTTATCACTTTACTTTTGCACACGATAGATCGGCTAAGGATTGGTGCATTCTGCCTGGCTAAACGACATCGCTGGGAATTGTTAAAAAAAATAAAACTAATCGTCTTAGTGTACTTAGACAGCTCTTAGGACAGCACAGGGTTCATGCGAGCCCTTGAAAACCTGGAAATGTCCTTGAAAGTAATAATGAAATTCCATGCCAGGAAAAGTGCTTAAAAATCTTACAAAAATGATATATGTGTCATCGGTAGGGTGATGAACGGAAAGTAGACAACGTAACTGAACAAGAAAAAATTTAGCCAAGAAACTAGTCGAGTGGGTAGCCTTACATTATTCTTCTTTTGTTTGGGCATGAAAAGGTTTTTAATTTGTGTGACTCTAATTGCATTTACGTCTGTGATGGTTAGATACAGCAGTAAGGTTTAACGTGGACTAAACGTTACAGCAACATCGAAACCTTACAGGAAAATTTATGTATGTTCCTTTTCTGTTTTGACTTCGAATCAGTTAAACCATACCTTAAGCATCAAACGAGTTCGTTTTTGTTTTCTAAATGAATAAAACTTCGGACACATGTTCACCAAGTCCAACACAGCTTGTACACTAAATAAGAGTGGAAAATATTGTAAGACAGCAGAGAAATTAAGTATCGAAATTGCGGCTTTAACATGGGAGGTTGAGGTCAAACCTTACAGTGAACAGTAAAGGCCTTTACTAATATAGCGGCGGCCACTGGAGTTTCTGTGGTTTTGCTTTATCTTGAGCAAGGTGCGTCGTTAATGGCTAAGGCCACTAAAAAATAATTAAATGGCTCTCTGGAGCAGTACTAGTGCGTGGTGTTTTTTTTTTGAACGTTTTATTTTCGATTTTTCTGATGGCTACGATAGCTGTTTTTTTTTTTTTATCAAACAAACGTCATAAGCTTACGTTTTGTTTTGGAGTACAACATCCACGTTTTAATGTAAGGTTTAGTCACGTTCATAGTACATACTGTTGCGCATTGGGTAAAAGTGTTTGTTTATGCTCAAGTTTTTAGTTGTGACGCGCTTCTGCACGGTCCTTAGATTCGCTTCGTGGCAATCTTGTTCGTTTCTCAAAAAATGTGGGGTAAAATAATACCAGCTTTTATCAACGGCACCAGAGGGCGAAATATGTTTCCCCCAGACAGCAAAGCATCGTGCCGTAAAGTAAAAGCATCGGAGCGAAAGGGAAACTTGAAATAAAAAATGGCGGCATCAATAAAGTCATTCAACCATGGTAATATCGAAAATACCTTCGGAAACTTAGGCAATTCCTCGTGCGTTGGCAGTATTTGAAGTTGAAGGACTCATTCAAACCCGTTTTCAGTTCGTTGCAAAAAAGTAAACAAAGGATGAAGATTCAACCGATTGTCTAGCTTATCGTAACACAAAACTATGCTTTATACTTAACGCAACTCGTAACTACAACCTGTCTGTAAACTGAATACTGGATTAAAGAAAGGAAAACTTGATCAGTTAGCCGATTACCCCTCGTCCCATCATCCATTAAAGAAAGGAAAGAAGTTTTCCTTTCTTTAATCCACATTCAGTTTACAGACAGGTTATAGTTACAAGTGGACGGGGAAGGGGTAATCGTCTAACTGGAAAATCGCATAATTGTAAGAGCGTCCACTGTACAATAGTATAACGGAAAATAGTTTAACACAAAATTCGTATAATGTAAATTCGTTTAATATCCCTGCTTCGCTCGCGCTATCGCGCATCAGAAACCGCAGCTATATTATTGTCCAGTTAGACGTTTATCCAGTTATACGTTTATGCGCTTATCCATTATGCGTTGTTCCGATTAGATGATTTTCCAGATTTGTATTAGGCAGATATTAGACAATTGTCCCGTTAGACGATTTACTAGTCAGACTTTCGTCCGACGCCCCTTTCTGGGGCTATCCCTTAAAGTTGATTTAACTTTCTAATCTCACCAATATTTTTTTTTAATGGTTGAATTAAGTCTTTTTCTCGTGATCATTTTGTTTTACTGATGCTAACAGGTTTCCGTCTCCATGGCGACGCTAAGGAACGGAAACTTACGCATTAACGCCTTGCAATTAGGTTCACTGGCGACGATACCCTCTGGCGGTAATTGTTGAAAATAGGTACTAGGGTCTACCTTGGAGGAAGGAAAATTAATTATCCGCCCTCCAAGGTTATACCTAAATAGCTACTACAGGCAGAGTAAACGTAGCATTACCTATAGTATAACTCTATCCTGTTGGAGGCGATCATTTGTATGGAGCCCGGGCTGATAGGTCATCGGCTCCAGGAGGTGCTCGATGAAAGCTTTAATGCGTGATGGGAATTTTTTTTTTAGATTATGACTTAAAAGGACATTTAATTCGCTAAGACAAAATCCATGCTTGCACTCTTGAGAACCTCTTATTTAACTTTCAGTGGTCTAACAAAATTTGGTCTAACAACATCTCCGTATACGTAATGTCTTCAGTCTGGGTGGGCTTTAAAGGTTTGCAATGATGAATGGAGAAATGTGACCCCTGAATAATCGATCCCTGAAATTGCCCTTAAGAGTGTTCGATGCTTGACAACGAAGGTGCAGGTCAGTTAGTCGGATTCGTGGACAACTCATCGATGAAACGACACCCATTCATTGGAGGGTCCCAAGTTCAATTGATGACAAAATCTTCTCATTTTTGCTGTCCAATGTATATGTGTCTATGTCTTGAGCAAAACAGTGTGATTGTAAGGATCAGTGGATGAAAGATGCAATAATCGAATAAGCGTGCCGCGATCCGGTTTATAAACTACCAAACACTTAAACTAATCCCTTCAATATAAACTTGGGTTGTGTGCGTAGAATACGTTTAAAAAAAATTATGTGGAACTTTAAACTTTTCTTTGCTTACACTATCTGTTTAAAAACGCAAATTTGACACAAGGCTTAAGACATATGCCTTAATTTTTAAGTATCTTCTCGCAGGCAAAGAGATGTTGGTTGCAATGTTTTATCGTAGCTGGCGTGATGGTCCCAGGGGCTGGCTCTAATCCAAGTGCTTATCTGCGTTAATCCTCCTCATTAACTCGTACCTACGTTTGGCGATAAAGCAGCCTGGAGGATTTGAGCGAACTCTCGTTTTATTCGCGTGTAGCAATTTTGCGAGATTTGGCGCGAACGGCTTTGCAGGGATGCGACGACCGAAATTGGTGGATTTTTGTCTCGATGCGTTTAGGTTGCACCGTCCTAAAGCGTCATTTTTAAAGCGGCTGTTGTGGATTGCACGTCATCTGATTTGCGTAAACCCCTCTAGGAATTGCCCTTTCCCCTTCCTCGTAACCTGCAGGCTTCGCGCGTTGCGTAGGAGCATTGCGGTGAAGAGACTTTCGATTTCCTCGGGGGCAGCTGTTGGGATTCTGACTCTTCCCGCGCTTTTAAGAGGTCGGGTGCGTCCGGGGAGGAGCGGGGGCGTTGGGGGTGGTGTTAAGTCGGCCGATCTTCTCAAGCGGGATTTCCGATTTTTGCCGAAAGGGTTAACGAACTGTTAAGCCAATGTATTAACCCTGTTTGTTGTTTCAATATGCTGTGTCCAATGTATTTACGAAATGTGGTAAGGGTTGTGATTTGTCAGAAATTCTAACCTGCTTTTCATGGCGACCTGTACGTAGCGGAAGCAGAATTCCATCGGATCAATTTTTTTTTTATTACTAAGTGACTCGCATATTAGTTTACTCACCCAGACATCGTGATGAAATGAATCAGCAGCTTCTAACGTGACAACGAAAGCTTCAGCTCTTAAATGAAGCAAGTAGTCTGCCTTAAAGACTGGCCTTGTGAGCTAGCTACTTAGCTCGGCTGGAACCTGTGGCCAATAGCCGCCCCGGTAGCGCAGTGGTTAGAGTGCCCGGCTAGTAAACGGGAAGTCCTGGGTTCGAGTCCCAGTTGGGGCAGTTGTCGTTTTTCTTTCTCAGATTAGTGTATCCTCACAAGGCCAGTCTTTAATGCAGGCTGCTTGCTTCATTTGCCCTTTACCTTGTCATTTCTTCTTTATTTGCTTCAGCTCTTGCTTTCCAATGCAGGAACACTTGTCTGCTATGCAAGATTTCACATCATTAGTTACCATTCCGGATTGATTTAAGGTTTAACTGTTTTCCATACTAATTTCGTGGAATACGTTTATTTATTTTATTATTATTTTTATATATTTTTCTTCTGAGCTGGGAGCCTCCTCAGAAATGTGTGGCCCGGGATTACCAAATCCCCTTCCTGTGATGCATCCCAGGTAAAAATCGCATTTATAACAATTATGTAAGATTTGCAGATACCACGCCTTAACGGCGTAATAGAGGAGGACTGACAACCAAGATTGTCTTATGGTTTTGGAATTGTGCAGCACCTGTCAATGGCTTTTGTGCCCTTTTATTAACTAGCACTGTGACGCTAATGTGACGTCACAGAAACACATCATATTACGTGAGTATACACTGACTCTCAATAAAGATCAGCTAACATCAGTGGTTAGGAATACCTGGGGTTAGTTAGTGTCATAAGTGGCGAACCTTGTCTAAAATCTTGTCATCCAGGAAGCAGCTGTCAGTGAAATGAGCAACTATTTTTACACTAAACGGGAGGACATGAGATAGACAGGGCCTTCGATAACCCCCAGCCAAACTCAACCAAATTCATCCATCCAGTCTGAGGGCAGAGTGGAGTTTCCTCATGGGCATTTTGTGTGTAACGGTATCAAACTGCCTCCAGACGGTTGAGTTTGGTTGAGTTTGGATTGGTAGTTGTCGAAGGCGCCCATAGTGGAGTGTATAGATGACTGTAGTTACCAGGCATCTACAACCAATTTCACCCGATTTACGTCCTCAAGGCATCTCGACTGGAAACTTTAGTGCTGTACTGATTTTAACATCAGAATATCGAACCTCACGTTTCAAAATACTCCGTTTTCCACCGACGTAATAAGTAAAAGTTTGTAACCTTTAATCTTTCTTCAATTGCAGTGAGGGTAATCGAGCGCTGCAACTCTCTACCGGAGGCGTCACAGTCCTTCGTGTGCTCGTTCCGACATCAGCTTGAGTGGGTGGACCTCACGCATTCTTTAAGAGATCGGATTTCTGCCTTTGTAATGGGTGGGTGAAGAAAAGTGGGAGCAAATCAAAATTCATTTTTTTTTTAAATTGTCCTTTCATCCTTAACGTCGGACCGGGATAAGTTTATTATCATTACTAGCTGGACCAGTACATGGTGCACGGTAATTGAATTTCTCCTGGTGTTTTGTCATCTTCGGAATGTAACTGGTGCTTTTAATTTCTTTAACCCTCCCACCCACACCGCACACCCCCGTCCCCCCCCGGGCGGCCGGCCGCCCGCCCCCCCCCCCCCCACCCCACTGCAACCCCTTCCGTTCTTCTGTGGGTCTGACCCACAGCACCTCAGATGTCTGTCTAATCTTTGGTTTTAAATTTGTAAAACCAAAGACCAAACACGTGAGGTGCTCCCCTCGCATGCCCTCCCCAGCAAATACTGTGATCGCCTTCCCCCCCCCCCCCTCCTCCGCTTCCTTCTCCTTTTCTACTCTTCACATCCCTTCCTCCCTGAAAAAAGTCGGGATATTTCCATAGATATTGTGGTACAGCCTCGGAGAAGTCGCAAACGTATATGTTTGACTGAAGGCTGAAAGAAAACTTAATCACTGAGAAAGCCATCATTCAGTAAGCAAGTAAGTCTCTGCTGTACGTTAATCCTTTGAAACAATTCACCTTGGTACCGCGCATCGCTAAATTGTTGCAAGCAATTGTCGTTCATTTGTTTTCAACGCTTTGTCTTTCTATGGCTGTTCTGTCCGTTTAGGCTCATGTAAATAAATTCCAATTCAGTTCAATGCTTGCGCCTGCAGTGATTATTGACGCCTACTTAAGAACAATTCAACTCATTTCTGGAAGTCAGCATCTACGAAATAAATGCGCCTTTTCAGCATATCAGGCTGCAAATTTCAGACCCATTTGGGGCCTCGAAATTCACAACCTATCGCCGTTTGGTTTAAACATAGGAGTAGAGAGGTTGGAATTCTCCGATGGTGTCTGTAGCTTAAACACGGGTTCTTTTTTTTTTAACTCAAAACGCCGACAATGCCATATTCCACGCGACCAAAACTTTGTTGCAGCTTTGCTTCCACAAGGGTGCACGGTTAGCTGCAAGCACTGGGGCGTCAGATTCGATAGGCGTCCTGGTCCCAGCTGTACATCTCTGGCTTCTTACAGACCCGGGTTCGATCCTGGTGACGGAAAGCGTATATGTACGGGTTTTTCTCCAGTTGTTTCCCGCCCGTTGCGCGAGGGTTTCCTCTGGGTACTCCGGTTTCCTCCCTCATGCGGCAAAAAACAATTCTTCTGATGGTGGTATCTTCCACTTAACATCTGCCGCTTGGGTTTGGCTGGGTGGATGCCTCGTGCGTCGTCTCTTTCTATTTCAATACTACGCGATACAAATAGCGGTGTGGTTAGTGGCGCCACCTTTTCGAAAACTTTGTAAACATCGTCTCTTAGCTTATAACTTTTCACTTGGTATTCAGATGGCAGCACCTACCAAATATGCTGAGCCGTTGATTTTAGTCGCTCTAAAATCTTTAGGTGAAGTCCGTCAACAGATGGCGCAACAGGGTAGGGTCATTGTTGGGGCTGGAGCACTTTCAAATCGGATGCCTGCTCCGTATTATGTATGTACATTATTATTATAAATCCATCACCCAACCCAACCTTTATTCCATCCGTAAATTAATTACTAAATCCATCCTCTTTATTGTAACCTTTTATCTACAAATTCAAGGAAAACCTCTCGCAAACGTGTTAAAATCTTTAAGGAAGGCCAGGCGGCCTTCACGAACGGTAACTTAATGCGCGCTCATAACGCGGGTTTCAGGTGACGCCGATCTGCCTACGAAGGAACCTTATCTCTCGCGAGCACAATCCGACAAACGTGACTACATAATTAACGGCGGTAAGAGGTCCCGCTAACCAGTCACGTGACTCTTCAACGCCTGATAAGGTGGCTCGGTCGGCGAGCGTCCAAAACGGAAATGACGTAGCGTTGGCGGAAATTAATTGTCATGCGGCGCGATTTGGTGACAATTCATCACAAGAGGGCGTTGCTTTCCCGCCTTATCTTTGGGCGCTTTTCTTCCCTTACGGCGGCTGCTGTCAACAGGAAGGGCAGTTAAAACACAAAACAAATAAGCGCCACAGAACGCATAATCAACAAAATGAATGGTCGCCATTATAAATCAACTCGTTTTCTCTGCCCGACTCACATTTTAACATTGCTTTTCCGTTTTTACATGATAGCTAATGAGAAGCCCTTTCGTCTATTAGGAAAACAATATGGCCACCGTTGTTCATGCTTCTTTGAATTTGATAATTTGCCCCGTCGTATCAGAGAATGATTAAAAGAGTCTTGGCTGAGTGTCTTCGGGACATGTCAGGAGCAGCGGAGGACTAAAGGCAGACGCGAGAGGCTTGTCAATGCTGTGTTGACAACGATGGCAGCCAGAGATGACGTAAGACGCAGGTCAATAGGAGACACAAGCGGAGTCAGTGTTATGAATCCTGTAGTGAAATATGTACCCTGCCCGGTGAAACTCGAACCAAGGTAAAGTCATCTAACATAACTTTACCGAGAATAACAAAGGAAACTCTCTACGCGACAGAAATTATTTATTCTCTGGCACTTCTCGTGTCCAGTGCCTGAATTCAGCCTGGTAGGAAAGCCAGAAAGAATGAACAACTCTACTCAGGCAGGCTGGAGCCTACAGCCAGGGTACATACCAGTAGCGTACCTGGCCTTCGAGTCACACTTGGGACAGTTTTCGTTCTTTCTGATATTAATGTATCAGATATTCTCAAAAGCAAGTCTTTAGTGCAGACTGTTTGCATGGTTTGTCCTTTGGGCTTTCCCCTACCCAAGTTGGATTAAAAAGTAAACAGACTCCAATCCAAAGTAAGCCTACCCTACGCGAGCAGTGTATTGTGAGATTTATTTCGAACCTCAAACGTTGAACCCATACCACTCCGACGAAGTCGTGCAGCTGGTGACGTCAGTGGTGAAATCTGCCAAGCCCAGTGTTTACATGACGTTTATATTGTAACAGCCTATTGTTACTTCAAAATTAATATGCACTGTAAATTGAGATAAGGTTGTGTAATCAATTATTGTAACATTATGTAGCATGCAAATATCTGTAATTAATGTACGTCATCAAATGGTATTCTGCCTGGTGCTCCCAACAATTAGGTATGAACTGATATAGGATTTATACCGCCACGACCCTCCAATCGACCCACATCGAAAGGTAATTTCGACCCTTAGAATTGTTTCCTTTTTTGTCCCTATACCCAAACGTAAATTCAAACTAGTGCAACACTGAAACCCCCTAGTTGCTTAGTTTAGCTGTTCAGACGAGCAGTAACCCGAAAACGTAATAAGCTTTAAGCCAATGGCATTCTATTCCCTAAGCCAAGGCAAAAATCGCTCATGCAAATCAGGCGAGCCTGAGCAAACGATTGCTCCTGTTTGTAATTAAAATATCAAGGGAATTGAACCACGACCCTTTGCTGTATTCCGTCAGCTGAGTTAAATTTGCAATTCACACAATCCCTTGATGGCTCATAAATCCCTCCGTTCTGGCCGCTTTACTCTGCGTCACCTACGCTAAAATATAGTTCAAACGACCGCAGGGCGCATTGCTTTACGACACTAGTCATACTCATTTCGGGACCGCTGCAACGTGACACATCGTACGACCAAGTCGCAAACTTGAGCGAAGGATTAATTATCCTTCCTCCAGGGCCGCGGCTTGCCAGCGATGTGGCGGGAGTTATATACCGCTCGGACCGAGCCGTTTAAAACAAGCCTAATAACATTCACGCGCCACGACTGACATCTGCATCGTACCCTTAGACCAGCAAATGAAAGGTAAATCAGTTTATATAAAACTATTTCCGGTAATGTATCGAGTGAAACTGTTAAAATATACCGGAGGGAGTTATGTGCCTTTAACTGTGGTGTTGATATTGGGGGAGCCTTTGCACGTGCCAGAAATCTCCACAAGCGGTGCCGTCGGGCGTTAACTGCAGTCACTAACTAGCATGAAAGTAACACAAGAAAGTAAAGAATAAATCACAAGTTAAAGGGTTAACAAAGCAAACAGTCAACATTCATGACTGGCCTTGTGGGAAGACAAGATGCACTAATCTGAGAAATAAAGAAAAGACAACTGCCCCTACTGGGACTGGAATCCAGGACTTCACACTTACCAGCTGGGTGCTCTGATCACTGTGCTACCGGGGCGGATCCTGGGTACAGCTACAGCCGTGCTTAGTAGCTGTTCAACCTCTCTCAGTGGTGACCACACATGTCCACAAGGAGGGAAAGCAGCTTCCTTCTTGGCATCCAGACCAAGTAAGCGGGAAGTCGTGGGTTCGAGTCCCAGTCAGGGCAGTTGTTTTCTCTTTCTTTCCCTTTCAGCTTAGTGTATCTTGTTTTCTCACAAGGCCAGTCTTTAATGCAGACTGTTTTCTTCGTTAACACAGGAAAGCTATATGTAGACCTTGAGCACTTTCAGACAATGAGCACTCTCCCCACCAAACATCTCATCAACCAATTCCTGCAAAAGTGACCTCACAATTCAGTTGTTTTCGAACGTTTTCGCTCGATGCATCGATGAGTTACATGGAGGCTAATATCACGAAATACGTATTTTAAGCTTTAAGCTTTAAGCTTTAAGTGAAATACCGTCCACTTATTACTTATGGACGAGTGACTTGTTAGCTTAGTGGGGACAATTCGCGCAGGGTTCGTATGGAGCCTTAAAATCTAGATAAGTGCTTGAAATTTGAAAACTATTCCAGCCTTTGAAAAGCCTTGAGTTCCATGAAAGAATACAGAAAGGCTGGAAATGCCCTTAAAATCTTGTTCGATTGAAATTACCTTATGGTTGCTTCACTTTCGAGAAAAAAAAACGTGCGTTCTTTACGTGCTATGGAATACCACTACATTTCAAATCCTTGTTGCTCCAGGATGTGAAGAAAGAAAATTACATGTTTGTGAAGCATAGGCCTACATTTTGTGTGTCGATAAATCAATGGCAGTTATAGAATTAAATGAACAACCCAACGTACTCTTGTCTTTGTGATGGTCACTTGTTGGATACATTGGGTGTGTTCAGTTAAAAAAAATTATGTTACACAGCGCAATATAATATATGCGCTAGATAAACTTTAAAATGCGGTGCCATTATCTGTATTATCTGTGGCCTTGAAAAAGCCTGGAAAACACCTTGAAAAATATTGTCCAAAACAATCTCCAACAGTTGTTAATTACGTTTACGTTTAGCGAAAAACAACGGAACGTGCGACATCTTCAGCTCACACCTGCCCCGAAAGAATTTTTATTGGCACTTGCGTGTCGCATTGGATGTCAGTTCGAATCCAGGTCGTGCCACACCCAGACGAAACGTAAGTGCATAACAGTTGGTTGCTGTGTGCTTTATTTCTAGTGTGTGATTTTTGCTGCTTGGCTTGTTTTCCCTTTACTTTGGACGAACGAATGGGGCCCGCTCGGACAACGGCCATCAGTCCCAGGAAAACTGTCGAGACCGAGTGGGATTTTATCTTGGCTGTTGGATTGTTCAAACGAGTTTCTGTGGCATTCGTTTTGTGATGATAAACTGGCGGACCTTTTCGCTGGGGGGAGGGGGAGGAAATGAGATGTTCCTCACGTTTCACCCATGTAGGCACCCCTGACATTGTTAGACAATCGACGGCATACATCTTTGAACTAACTTCGACCCATCGTCTTCGAAACGGCCTTCGCTGTCTTGTGTTTTTCTCTTGAACCATGATTTGCCCTCCTCTCTGCCTCCCCCCTCCCCCGAAACCCCTCACGTCCATTGTTGTGTTCAGCTTTAATATAAATTGATGAGAAAAGGGAAAATGGGGAGACGGAACTTCTTATCAACTTTGAAAAGTGCCTTAAAAAAAAGAGGAACGAGAAAGTAGGCCAAGTAAGAAAAGAAGAAAAACGATGGAAGAGTCGATGATCAATACTTATTGGCTGATGCGTGGCCTTGGAGTCTTCCCTGATGCACGAGCCAATCGCTTTCGTGGAAGAAGTCTTCTCCCAAGCCAGATGCCCTGGACATGATGATCGAACCCTATTGATCGATTTATTCAACCAAACCCCTACCAGTTGTGTTAAGGGGGTGGCCAACATTCACTAAGTGAAGGAGATTTGACACGGCTCTTGGGTACTTAAGTTCATAATTTCAGAGAATTACTTCTATCGCACATAGTTCCCGTTTTGTTCACCCTGCACACCTGAACGAGAGATTATTTTAAAATCCCGTTTCGATGTTGGCATCTCTCAAGGGTGGGTCAAGAGTGAGTAGATGGCAAAAAAGCGGGTCCGCCCTTCTACAAAACAACTCGGAGAGAAAGTAAACTAAATAGTTAAAAAGTTTTGAATTTGATTTTGTTGTCGATTCTTGTTGTCGATTCCTTCCAAAACCACGAGTCACGGCTGTTTGCCGTCATGTCATCGTGAGTTAGCCACACTGACGAACGAGAATAGCTGATCTTTGGCCTCTGAGTGGACTAGCCCAGTCACGTGATACGCACGTCACGGCAAACAGCCGTGGCGCGTGGTTTAGTGCATAACGTTAACGTCAAAAACTTAGTATTTCTTAACAAAACTGTCCGCAATTAGGGGGTGGGGGCGGGGGTAGCAACAAGAGAAAGGAGAAAGGTGCCCCCTAATAGGACAGTTGAACCCACTTATGAAAACAACACGTTTTTAATTTTCGGCCAATACCTTCAAAAAGATCGGTTCGGCATCGGCGATGATTGGTAAAGTATCGGATTTGAACTGCTAGGATGGTACCGTTTAATTCTAAAATTTAACCAACAAAAAGATTCAATGCACAAAAAAAGTAAACTTGCTATTCTTAAAACTTTGCGACCTTGTGCAAGCAATATATACCTAGACGTCCAAGAGAGCAAAGGTTTGCGTTTACCAGTTTTTAAATGGAGGCTCATCTAACAATAAAATGTAGATCCAAACCAGCCATTGCTCCGTGTTAAATTACAATTTCTTAGAAAAATCGTTATCTGCCAATATTTCGACTTCAAATGAAAAATAAATTCCGTTTTCTTTTCCGTCGAACGTCCTTTTTTTCCGAGCGTTTAAAATTCAATTTTTAAGACAATGCATCCCATCTCTACGTTTTTCTACATTCAAAGAGAGAGAGAGAAGAAAGAGCAGTAGTTTTTTTCTGTACAGGCTTTAATCTGGACCATTTTTAATTTGATTTCGAATGATAATTGCTAGAAGGCACACGCTAAACTTGATTAATTTCCGTTTTTTTCTAAAAAGAGCTGCGGGCCATTGAATACAGCGTATTAAAAAGAATTTTTTTTTCCCAAACGAAAAACTAAGTAGTGCCGGTATTATTTAATTTTTCTTGATTCAATTCAATTCTACTTTTTTTTTCGCCGGTTTAAAAAAAAATGTCCATTTCCGACAATTTTATAAAATGTCCGTTTTTCACCCAGTTAAAAAAAAAGTTTAAAACCTGAGTCTCTCTATTAATTTCTCGGTTTATTTGCTTTCAATGACGTTTTGTGTAGAGCAACAAACTGGTGACGAGGCTAGCATCTACATCCGGTCGTTGAGCTAGCTGCAAAGGGCACTGGAAGCACGCGAAGGTCAAGACGTTAGCGTAGTTTGTCAAGCCAATGCTGTGAGTGCGGATTTATTAGGCCTAAAACACGTTGTTTGGACCAATACCGTCCGTTATAAAGGTTATAAATCGGAAAAGAAATGATTCCATTTGATGAAAATTGCAGCAGCTGCTAACATAGTCAAAAAATGACCACTTTTAGACCAAGAAATCCGCTCTCACAGCATTGACTTAAGTTATACGCTCTTTTTACCCTCCGCATAATCTGGTACCCATTGCAGCTAGCTCAACGACATGCTCTAAAAGGCAAGTAAACTGCTCGCTGCTCTACACACGAGTAAACGGAGCCGTATTATGTATAATAGTAGGGAAGCCTTAAGGTAAGCTGAAAATTAGTTAGCTACACGTACAACCAGAACTGATTTGGATCTGTTTGTCACGTTTTGAAGAAAACTATTTGTGAATTGTGCTAACAGGAGTGGACTGGCGACTGTCTGGTCAACGGGCCTGAACGAATAAAATACCCATCAAAGTCTGACAAGGGTAATATCACCGATAATGGACCACATGTGGTATTGCCGGGATGATTTTTTCGACTTGATTCCTCCATTTTGTTTTTAATGCAGCATCCATTAATGAAATTACTTAGGTTTCTGCTCCGTTAATATAGAAAATAAACTAATATATTATAGCATCTTGCTCGGCCGAGTAACTGTCATCTGCAAAATTCGCTTATACGCCTAGTCATTAATTAGTTTGTTGCGTTCGAGTGAACTCTAGTCCATTTTTATTTGTGTACCTTCACAGGTGTGAGTTCCATGGGGGTACGAGCTCTAATGCTTTTTTCCTAAGCGGCGAAGCCACTTTTTCTTCAGTTAATTTGTTTAACAATGTGCGAATCATTCGTAAGTTTAGCTAACCTGCAAAGGTTTGAAACTTAAAGACACATTGTCACCGACAGAAAATTGTTAGAATATACCGTGGCCCCGTCTATCGGCAGTGATAGCGTTAACCTTTATAGCTTGCCCCCAGGTGCACGGGGACATTGCAAATTTTCACTCAATAATTAAGGAGGCAGGTTCTTGTTTGTTTCGTTAAAAGAAATGGCGTTATGCCTAACTTCACGTGATGCAAGCAAGTGCTAGATTGTACTAGATAGCGCTAGACTGTGCTAGATTCTACAGCCTTTCATTCGGTGACAACCTGCCGTGCCTTAAATTTTTCAATATAATACTGTATTTCGAAACCGGCAAAGCATAGATAAATAAATATTTAATTTTGCCGGCCCCCCTCCCCCTCAGCCCGGGCCAGCTGAAAATTGTTTCTTTTGCAGGTGCGAAAACATACATGACCTGTGAATTTTTGCATTTGTTCCTCGCAATGCTGCGTTTCCCTGGAGGTTTTTCGGTTCCTTGTAGCCGGCAGCGTCGTAATCTGATTGTGAAAGTACTTTTATAGAGGAGGGTTGCGCCCGCACATGCGTAAGCAGGTTACGACGCTGGCGGCTACAAGGAACCGAAAAACCTCCAGGGAAACGCAGCATTTGCGAGGAACGAATGCAAAATTTCACAGGTTATGTAAGTTTTCCCACCGGCAACGAGAAACAAAAATAAATAAATAACGATTGTAGTGGTTAAGTGGTCAGTAGGTGACTTTCGCTATGAATAGTTTTTGATGTATCCAGATTCAACTTCGTACCAAACTCGGGTGCGGTATTAAAAAAAAACCTGCTCCGTTACCGAAATTGTATCCCTCAGACGTTTATCAGCATATGGTGACTACCTGTTCCGCCAAATACAAAACATGACAACTCCCTTTCAAGATAGCGTAAGTTTGTTGACCTTTAAAATATCTCTTCCACGAGTAGGATGGCAGCTAACAAGTTAGCGCTAAGTAAAGAGTCTCGTACCTAGTCACGTCTCGAATCCATGGCGTACGAGAAAATGACAGTGAGTGTAATTTGTTAGAGCCAGGCAAATTTGTTAATGCAGCCTCCCAACTTGTTGAAAAGTGGTTTGCTGGCTGATAAAGTTATCATTCGGAATGTGCCATGTAGTTATCTTGGCGAGAACTCGCTTGACGACGTTAGCTGAATGGGTGGTCCGGGAGGGGGTGGAGAGAATGTTCCATGGGCTTGTACGTCCCTTTGAAAGGGCGTATCAGGCGATTGGGTGATAACCACGACGACAAACATGGTTCGTTTGTGTTACCGTCGTCGACTCTGCTCGGTTCGGTATATCCATGGTGCCGGCCCGATAACAGCCTGCTACCGCCCCCAGTAGAGCGTTCATAAACTCTTGAAAGTCGTTCGAAAAGTGCACTCGTCTCTGAAACGGTAAACACGAGTGTTAGCGAGCGGCGTCTTTTGAGCTACCTTTAGATTTTTTTCGCCTGCAATGGTTTAGGACGGTTCCATTGCGAGTAGCCGAGAATGTTTTTTTTCTAAGTGGGAAACACTATTGGCATACCTATTTTTTTTCTTTTAAATAACTACTTGCGTTTTCGAGTTGCTGTATGATTTCCTAAACAATTCCCCATTGGTTACGATATCTCTAACTGTACCGTTTTAAAGTTGTACTACGATCGCTTAGCTCGCTCCGTTGGCGTCGTCTCGCTTCGCTCGAGGGGGTTCCTTATTGCAGCACCTCTTTAAATAAGGTTTAGATGTCTACGTAGTTTGTCACTATTTATTTGTCACCCCATGCTTGTAACGCTTGTATTTTGGATGTGTCTGTTGGATCGACAACAATTTTTGAGCAAAGCTGCGTGTGTGTACTGATTGTTACTGAGAACAACCAGTTATTAACTGACTTGTTCCGTGTTGGTCTGTTGCCTAAAAATTGTTGATAGACGTTCCCGAAAAGTTAGAGGCTTCCACGGAAAAAATTAAAATGGTTAACGATCGTTGACGTCATGTACTGTTGTGTGATTGTTGCTGATTGTTGCAAATGATCATTTTTCGTTAATGTGGGGCATTTTGGGCAAAATTTGAATTTAAGAATACGCCTAACAGAAATTTGGAGAAATTTCCTTTCTTCCGAACCCCTTCTTCAATTTTTGACGCCACTATTTCTAGAGGAGTTGATGGACACACAACTAAATAAACACACTTAACGATTTTAATGATGTTAGATTACAGGAATTTTTGTTTTATTTATGGGGGAGGGGGCAGGGGGTTATTTGAGGGGGTCACGGTTGACGAATAGACAGCATTAATCTTAAACCGCATGTCTCGAATTCAATCGTGGCTTCTCCCCTCCCCCAGTTAAGTTTGTTAACTGTACATTCAGAAAGTGAAGCGGCCCAGAAATGTGCTCGTGCTCATGTCAACTTGGCATGTAAATGATCCTAGGTATTTCCTAGCACTAGGCGTATGCTACAATATATTTTTTCTGCTATGTTGTTGACACTTCAGGGTGCTAAGACATCGTAAGAAGGCAGGCTGGCTACTTCGTAAGTATTAGGGGCTACATCGTTGGAAGCAAGCGAGCCACTCAGGTTCGTGCTTGGCGCCATTAGCCTTTTATATAGGGATCCCTTGTTGCCGCTCTTTTAATGCTGCTGCTGAAAATCAGGCTAAAATTGGGGTAAATACCGAATGTCTTCGAAAATATTTTGAGGCTGGAATTTCATCTTCCAATTCGTTTCTTTCAACACCAAAGCTTCCTTCTCATATGAAATCTGATAATAATTGCGAACGCTATCGTTTCCCAAACAGACAAACACACGAAATGCAAATTCAGTCGAGCATTAAAGTCTCGCTTCGCTCGCCAAACATTGCCCCTCTTCGTACCGAGGTTACCTTATCGATTGTTTTCGAGATTTTTTACTTTGTTCAATCCTTTCGAAATTCGAGGCTCAGTTTACTAGTTTTTTTTCTTTCCTGCTGTACAGATTTTAGGTGTTCTCGAGACCCTTTTCCCGACCCACCTATTCCTTACACAAATAGACGAGACGGACGAAATAATCTGCATTTGCCCCCC